>JAPMJR010000033.1:553879-555953 GCA_029783895.1 Triplophysa bombifrons | reverse complement strand
TACAGATCACTGAGAGGCTCTGTCATCAATATATCAGTCTATAGCTGTTCCAAACACTAGAAGCACTGTCTACACACAAACACACACACACTCACTCACTCACCTGTCCAAATATCTCAGGTAAGCCAAACACCTGTCCAATAAAAACACCCAGACAGATGAAGATAGAGTGAAACTGGCCAATGAAACCACGAATCTGCGTGGAGAAATCTCACCTAGATACATCGGCAACACACTCAGAGACACACCTGACACACACACACACACAGAGAGATCGATACTATCATCATTTACATACATCATGATGTGTTTAAAACAGGGTTTCATTTATATTAAAATAAATGAGTTTTAAAGTTAAAAAACAGACTTTGTGAGTGTGTGTGCATTTAAAAGATCTTTAAAAATGTCAATTTTTTGTCTCTTTCTTATGATTCTTGTGGGTTTGTTTGATATACTTTAGATTAGAGCTGTACAATTAATCAAAAATGAATTGTAATCGTCAACTTTGGCCTTACTGTTAACCAACTTACTGTTTAAAAGAAATGTTTTTCTTAAAGGTGATCAGTAATCGTGTTAAATAATCAGGATCTCAATTTTGGGCAAAATAATCGTGATTATGATTTTTGGTCATAATCGAGCAGCCCTACTTTAGATTTAGCTTAAATTAGAGATCCAAGAATATGGTCATATACGAGCCAATCAGAACCGACCTGAGTCCATGCCAATGATGAAGCGACCAATGATGAGCATCTCAAAAGAGCCGGCTGTTTCCCCAAGACCCAACAGGAGAGCAGCGATCAGAGCGAGGACATTATTGGCCAAAAGTGTTCCTTTCCTACACACACACACACAAACACAAACACAGAGATGTGATTATACTGTATGTGTTTATCATTGACTGCATCAATGTTTTCTAAAAGAATAAATAACATGAACATGAAACCTAATTTTCCATCATTTTAGTTGTGTATTTTACGCTCGTTCTCACACCGACTGTGACGTCTGTGAGTCTAAAACTATGTGACTGATGTCTGATCCTCTCTGTTGGGGTCTGACTGCTGATGAATTCTAATGGAACAGGTGTCACCATAGCAACAGTGCTCTGCCATCTCTGTCCAAACTTTAGTAAAACAAAACCCTGGTAGATCTGCTTCTTTAATGTATGGATTGTCTCATTAAACACAATAAATATCATCTCTATGTGAAGTCATCCACATCTGCATTTAAATCATATCATATAGGGCCTTACATCTGTAGATACCAAAAGTTAATTCAGAACCAATATCTTAAAGATTTTAAGATGTCTAACATACGTCTTGACTCAACAATTGGAATGTAATGCAACAAGGACTGCTGAAGTCAACAGATTCTGGAAGAATCTTGAGATTGAAATATCTGTGTAAACATAAAAAGACGATGGTGAGATCGTTATTACATCATTTTTATACCCCCTGTAGTTTAGCTGAGAATGCCAAACTGGTGTCATGAGGTATCGAGTCCCCCCTGGAATTCGGTCCCCTTTAGGACCCCGACTGGTACAAAAGTTCACATTTTTGTGAATGTTCGGTGAGTGCTAGGGATAGCTTCTTTATTCTTTAAAGCTATCACTTTATTGCTCCCTGAACTCTCTGTAAGTGGCTTTGGATTTGCAGAAAAGCTTCTGCAAAATGACTAAATATAAATGTAAATATCAACATCAGTGACCTACAGTGCATTCAGTCCTAACATGTCTTTATCAGTTTGTGTGCGCTCTTGAATTGAACCCACATCATGTGTGTTGCTGGCCCAGGAACATGGGGTCGGTATGTTTAAGTCAGACGCCTGCGGGTGTGAGGACTGATCTCCACACGCTCGGGTTTATCAGGTCTGTGACACCCCGACACAATCTGATCAGACTGGATTACAAACAGACTGAAAACATTCCTCAGAGATTGAGTCTCATGCAATTAATGCTGCTATTCTGGCCACATGCTGTTCATGTGTGTGTGTGTCTTAACATTCCTTATGCTGAACACACAACACAAACCTCTCTGAGGATTCACCTCCATTACTTTCCATGAGCAGGAAACAGGTG
>JAPMJR010000033.1:503879-548879 GCA_029783895.1 Triplophysa bombifrons | reverse complement strand
GATGATGTGTGATACTGGAGCAGCAGGGTTACTGTTAACCCCCGTTGAGACCGCCAGCAACACCCAGAGACAGTGACCGTTGGCGACAGGAAGTGGGCGTGTCTGGTGACTTGACAAAGTTGAGATTAGCTCAACTATATGCAAATGATGAGTGACTTTCAGGAGCGACTACCTATAGGAGTAACGTCAGCCGTCTCTCCTCTGTTAGTTACGGCCGGGTTTGTTTTAAGGATGCAACGATCTGTCGGCCACCGATATTAATTGGCTGATATTGCATTCATTTAACACCATCGCATATCGGCAATAGCATGAAAGCTAATACCAATGGTTTATTAATTAACAGCATGGTGTCAACGAGTTGCATGTCTAAATAATAATCCATGTTTTTCTCAGAGCCAAATAATGAAATAGCAACAGCACAGACTTTATTTCAGTTTATTATAGAAATGTTCAATGTTAAGTTAAATATGAGTTAAGTTAAGTTAAATAGGGCTAAAAATCCTATCAGTGCATCCCTATTATGTTGATAAATGTTTCTAGGACAACCAAAGCGAACGCCCTGTCGCCCTCTTTGCGAGAGACTGGTGACACAATCGCTGGCGGTCTGAACACAGCTTTAGTGTAAGTTAGTTAAAACAGATCAAGGGAAACACTGATCTGACAGCAGTGAAATCCATCGGAACAGAATAATTGTGTGATTTATTATTTTTCACCTGGACTGACAAAAGAATAAAAACTTATTCACAACATGAGAAGGTCACACACAAAGACACTGATAGTCTACATGAGAAGACATCACACACACATCTATTGTTCTGAATGAAATTATTAAATCGATAATAAAGCTTTCCTGTGGCTCAGTGGTTAGATCATGGCACAAGCATGACCTGGGATTGCACATGCTTAGTAAACAAATGAATAGTCTAATGCAAAGTAAGTTTTTTTGGATAAAAATTTTTTAAACTACCATGAGACGACCCAACTGAACGCATGCACACGCACACACACACACCTGTTCAGATGGAGCTTTGACATCACTGTTGTCTCTGTGTGGCTTCTGTTTAATTTTGGTATTTTTCTCCATTTCTCAAATCCAGATCACTGAAAGACACACACACACTTTGATCAATGTATTATTTTGTGTAGTGATTAATAGCAGTGATAGCAACAGTGACACCTGCTGGTAAACAATCATCAGTGTGTGTCTCATGAACCTGTTGTTGTCCTTCAGTGTGTCTGTATAACACTCTCTGATGAACATGACTGAACTCTCTGCTCCTGACTGGATTATATTACTATCTTCTTCTTACATTAAATAAACCTTTTAGAAATATTCACACAAGGATATTTAAACCTGTCACCAACATTACGGCAAGCAGTCAGTGATCCACATGAGGAAAATAGCTTATAATTCAAACTATTTGAAAATGTAAAAAGGGTTTGTGTGAGGGTTCAGTTCAGGGGATCAAAAACACCATCAGCTCAGTTTGAAAAGATCAGACGTCGATGGAAAGTCCACACAAAGATACCAAAACAAACCTGTGTACAGTATGTGTGTCAGGTACATCACAAGATACCCAAATAACACACTCCACATGCACATAAAACAATCACAACCCACACACCAAACATAAACACAAACAAGTGATATACACACACACACACACACGTACACATTTAGAACCGTACTTTGAACAACGTGACTGATGCACTGGATGGGGAATCACTCACTTACTGAAACACATGTGACTCCACATACACACGCACACACACAAACACACACACGCACAAACACACACACAACATAAGTCAACACTGCTGAGACACAAAAGCACACACATGTATGACACACACACAACTCCACACCCTACTGACCCACACATGTGTAATTTCACACAACATACACAACTCTCTCTCTAACACACACACACACACACACACACACACACAGACACACAACATAACTCAACTCAACACTTCTGGGACACAAAAGCACACACATGAATGACACACACACACACAACACCACACCACTGACCAACACACATCTATAATTTCACAATGCTCTGATTTAAACACGCACGACTCTCTCACACAAACAGACACACAGAGCACACACACATGCAAACACCCACACAAATACCTCAACTCTACACTTCTGACACACAAAAACACACACAACTCTCTCTCTCTATCTCTCTCACACACACACACGTAACCTTACACGGCTGAGACACAAAAACAACACACCTGAAACTCCACACATCTGCATAGAGTCAGTGAGAGACGGTTGTGCTAATGTCACTGAATGCTCTTCACTTTGCCTTTACCAGTTAATGTTTCAACACGGTTTCCATTAAATATTCACATGCGTTTATAATCCAACACAACACAAACCTCACGTGAAAGTGCCGTCCGTCCGTCTGTCCTCATAAACCCACACAGTACAGAATCTCTACATCAGGACAGAATTGCTGTGTACCTTTCAGGACGAAGTCCAACAAAAACACCCGATCCACTGTGTGTCCTGCAGCGCCCCATCACATAAATGTGACTATTTGTTCGTTTGAAGAATCTCCCAGAATTCATAGAGCCTTAAAAAAATAAGGGTGGACCCCAGTCTCATATTCATCTAGCGGTGTAAAGACAGTTATATGAAGACCAGTTCACACGCGTGGAGCCCATCACATGATCAATACACATTTCACAACTGCAAAGCATCACATATTACTGTGTCTTTGCTCGATCAGGTACAACTACAAAACAATAAGCTCTCAAACAAATCAAAAGCTCTCATGTTTTACAATAAAAGCCATAATGATACTGTAATATCTGTTCATGTTGTGACTTCATGTGACCTCTGTGATACTCTATAACTGAATCAAACACGATTAAACAATAAAACTTTTAATACGCTCTGTAAAACATTAGCTTACACGAGACCATAAATATTTATAAAGATCAGTATCGCTTCTACAGCGTGTGTTTGAGGGCCTTACACATACTGTACTAAAACCTATTATAACACACAGACAACAGCTATGATAGTAAGCAAACATTTATAATAATCTAAATAAATACATCATCCACAGACAAAACAGATGTCTGTTCAGAACAAACTACATCCAACATGTTTGCATTGTACGAATACATTGTGAAATGATATAATCCACAGCTATCCGTGCGCCAAAGGGTTTTTATGCACAAGGTGGAGGCCGAGAACCAGCTGATGCGAATCCTTTAACGCACTCGCTGTGGATTATCCCGCTTATACTATGGTCATTTGCCAAGTTAAAGCTTATATTGATGTTTACAGTTTCATTTTAGATAAAAAATGACGGTTATTTTGTCAGTTTAAGCTTAAGAGATAATGTACCAACAGTGTGATCAGTACGTGAAGCGGAGGGTCTTTTGTCACACTGAATGGGTTTATTTGGCGATAACAGCCGGCTGCCTGTACATTATCCCGCTTATTACATGGCTACTTGACACATGAGAATAAAACTGGATTTAAAATGTGAATTTGAAATATTTTAGCTAATTTTTATCAGTTGCAGACCTTCCGAGAGGAAAAACCCTTTATTTAAAGTTTTAAGGTAAGAAATGAAGTTCAAACGTCACGAACAAGCGATTTGGTAAAATCGTTTGTAAATATAATGTCATATACGTTATTAAAAGACATATTTATATGTCATCTGTAATAAAGGGTTTAAGTGCACACCTTCCAGCCAATCAGAATCCAGTATTAGAACAGACCATGGTATAAAGAAATGTATCATTAAACATCATTACAACGAATGTATATTTTAGATACATAAAATATAATGAATTTTATATTTCATGATAAAAATCCACTGTCACCATCTCCAATCAAACATCATCACGTCCTTAAATGAAACATTGGTGCAGCTTCTTCAATCATTTGTTCAATCTTAATTCCATTTAGACACAAATAAAGAGTCATTAGTAAGATGAAATTCAAATAGCCTGAAGCAGAAGACGAATAAGGAGTTTGTGTTTAGACACATTCATACAGAAGATGATTTCAACTGCATGAATCAGATGTCTAATAATCCTGTGAACTATAAAATAATCACTTCCTCTCTTTTCTGTTTCCCCTCGATTCTGAAAACATGACCAAACATCAATCTATCATCGCAAAACTAGTCTGAAATCACTACAAACTCAACACATATATTTCTCTACATGTGTAGAAATTCTAAGAAGTAACAGAATGTGTCATAAACTCACTCAAGTCTGCAGTCAGTCTCCTCTGGATCAGTTTCTGTCTGTCAGGAGTCTGATAATCTGCTCTCTCACATGAGACTCATTACAGTAATTCACTTACTTTTACATTCAGAGACACAATTCAAACTGAGTTTATTAATGGAAGTGAACCAAAATAAATAAAATCATACAAACCCAATGAGCTTAGTCAATTTTGACAGTAATAATTGAGTATTATGAATATTTGTAGTAAACGTATGAGATTTGACAGTAGAGGTGAACGCTGCCCCCTGCCGGCCACATTCACAAACTGACCCGAAAACCTTTATGTTTCTGCAGCTTCACTTGTATTTTCACACTGTATGTCAACAACTCTTATCAATATTTTTAATACAGAAAACAAATAAGTTTACCTTCACAATCCCGATAGCTTCGTTTCTCCACCTGAACAGACTCATGTTTGCGAAATCACCTGGTTCGTAGTGGTTCTCATTGAGCGTCTTTGAGGTTTAAAAGACAAACTTTTAAAGGGTTACTTCGTTAAGTTAAGTTGGTTTTAGTGTTACAATTGAGTTTATTATCAAAGCCTCTCATATTCCGATTTATAATGACTTTTATATTTAATGCTCGTCAGCGTTTGAGTGGAGACTCGCGCTGTTTTTCCCGCTCTCGCCTTATCGAGCTCGCGCTGCGCAGGTGCTTCATTCTTTTCTTCATCGACGCGTCACACTGACGTCTATCATTAAAGAAATTAAACAGTTTTAAATTAATTACTGTTTGTTCTGTGGGTTCATAGATTTCAAAATATAACATCTGTTTCTACACATCAAATCAATACGCAGTGAAAAAGGCATTTTTGTGTCCACTGAAGAAATGGTCACATACAGGTTTACCAACACATGAGAAAGAATATATATTTAATTAAATGTGACCAGAAGATACAACATGACCAGAAGTTGCATAAAAAGTGTTTTATTATCCTTAATAATATAATTATGAATCACATCCACTCAAAAATGAACCAGAGAAATTCAAACATAAACCGTAAATGAACAACATGTGAGGGTGAGAGGAGATGAAGCTCTTGTTACACCAGCTCAGACACTTTCTTCTGTTTATTTCTCATGATTATTGCTCCCTTACATCCTCTCCACACACACACACACACACACATACACACACACACACACACACACACACACACACACACACACACACACATACAGGAGAGGAGACGTCCGCCACAGAGCTCCTGGAACACACGGTCACGTTAGGTTTCGAGAACTCCCGGCCGGGCGATGAACTCTGATCCCTGCTTCTGGAATGTCACAATGACAGAGTTTCCGGACAGATTGGAAGATCAAGTGCTTCAGTGTTTCTGAGTTCATGTCTGTCCGTCTATCTGTGCAGCGAATAACTGTTACGAGCTTCTAAACCGCGTGTGAAACGCACATGGCAGCAGTGACATACAGACAGACACTAGACAAAAAGCCATAAAAAGAGAGAGAGAGAGAGAGATAGAGTGAGAGAGAGACAGAGAGAGAGAGAGAGAGACAGAGAGAGAGTGAGAGAGAGAGAGTGAGAGAGAGACAGAGCGAGTGAGACGTGGTCTCTTTTCCTGTTGATCCCGAGAGCTTGTGCGTGAGTTTAGATTTTTAAGGTCCACTGTTTCACACAGGAGTCGTGAGAGGTTGTGACGAGCGTGTTTGGATTGAGCCACGCCAGACCACTGACGTGATGCAGGCGATGAGAGTCTGCCACACAAACACAAACAGATTTCATATCAATACACAAACAATTACATTGTGAATCACATCAGTTCTGACAAATCCAGAAGCGGATGAAAGATTTCACTTTCTTCAATGAAACAAAAAAGAGAATTAGAGATCAGAATTCTACAAACAAAACAGTGTTGCGCAGAAAAATTTGCAATAGAAGCAGAGGACAAGGTAAACTACACTGTGTGTGTGTGTGTGTGTGTGTGTGTGTGTTACCTGGGATTTTGATCCTCTTGTCAGGATTGCTGACCGTCCACACATAAACCATCATGTCCATACCACCGGTGGCAAAGTGCTCATTGTCAGGTGACCAGGCCAAACAGACCACCTTCGCGTGATGTCCGTAAAACTCATTCTTCTCCTTAAACACACACATTCAGGCATTCATCATCTAATCTCTTCACTAAAACATGAACTTTAAATCAGCTTTCAGAAACAGAAACGCCCTTTAAATCTTTCTTGAGCTCTGAGATTAACACATGTTATGTTGGATCATAAAAGACAACGGTGGTGATTCAGATGGGCGAAAACCACAGACTGGACTTGTTTGGTCATTCTTAATGCTTTGTGTGATTGTCTGCCTTTTTATCCATGGTTTACATAACGTGTTGTAATGTTGGTTAAGAAAACAATACACAACGAAAAATACACGAGAATCAGGACTCCTACAAAGCGAGCGCTCAAAATTCTTATTATAAACTTCACTTCAGATTTTCGATTCTTATGCAGCAGTCACACTAGAATTTGCGCATGCGAAATTTGTTCGGAAATGGGAAAATGGCCAGTAACAGGAATACAATCAGACACTATAATTGAACAAGTACAAACACGCGCAATCACACAAAATCCCACGTTTCACTGTTTAAACTTTACCATCCGCTCCTGTTTCTATTGCCACCGCAAACCAAGCCGCTTCTCTTTTTATAATCTTTTTTTATGTGGATACGATACATCTTATTACTTTTATCGAAACCGCAATAAAAAGGTTCTTGCTTAGAAAAATGTGAGTGAGGAGGTCGGATAATCTGGTATATCTCAACAAAATCCATGTCAGCAATTTCGCAACGAGACTGGAGCCGCCTGGAAGAAGCCCCTCCCACGATGCGAATTCACGTCAGTTGTGAAGTAAATTTCACACGAGAAGGAAGCAAGTCAACTCAAAATGTTCAAGCGTCCAACTACGTGCGATTTACAGCTGGTGTGAACGCTCAGTTAGAAAATCGTACCACAAAACTAATATAGCTGATCAGTTTGATTTACCGTGTATCCGTCAGCGACATTGAACACACTGACAACCTTCTTCTCATCCGTGACTGCGAGGAACGCCCCGTCCCAAGAGTACGACATGTCCGTCACAGGCCCCTGAACATCCAGAACCTTCCCATCATCCTTCAGGGTGTTTCCCTGAACAGAGTACAGGTGCACCTTTCCATCCTATAGCAACAGATCAGACAAAAACAACGCTGTCAACCTACCTGAGCAGATGTAAACACTGAAACACAACTAACTGCAGTGGACTAAACAGTTTGAAGACGTGTGATTGGTCACTTACAGCTCCGCCCACAGCCACAGTTCCACCCCTGGGTTGACAAGCGACAGCTTCAGGCTCGTACCCGAGACCGTCCAGAGTGAAGAGCTTCTTCTTGTCTTTCAACAGAACCAGCTGCACAAACAACCTGCGTTTATTCTGTGTTGTTACACATATATGACAGCACATGTTGTGTGTGATATCAGTTATGTACCTGGCCAATACACGCAGTGACAGAGACGCCTCCCGGACCAACGCTTACACACTTCGGCTGCATGTCCATTTTTATCACATCAGATGCACTGACACACAAAATAACAGAACGTGTTTTGAGGATCAGCTTCAACAGTGTACACGATCTGATCCCATTAGAGTAACAACATTTTCACATCTCACAAACATAAATGTAGAATTTAATCACTTTTTCTAGATAGCACCTTTAAAAGTAGCACTTCAAAGCGCTTGACATAAGAAAGAGGAAATCAGGTAAAAGAAATTCACAATTATTATCAGATTCAAGGAAAACAAGATAGAAACAAACAAAAAATAAAAAAATACACTAGACAAATAATACAAAGCACAACTAGAAGCGCACATAAATCACATAAAAGCTACCGTAAAAAAAAGTATGTTTTATTTTAAAATTAAAAAAACTGTTTTATTCAAAGTCAAAATTTAAAGGAGAAGTTCACTTTAAAATGAAAATGTCATAATAATTTACTCACCCACATGTCATACAAGCCGTTTCTGTGGGAAACAAATTAAGGAAGCTTTCCAGGCTTCTTTCCATGTAATTAGGGATGGGTATCGTTAAGGTTTTAACGGTACTACTACTCTTATCGATACCACTTATCGGTCCGGTACTTTAACGGTACTCTTATCGGTACTTTTTTGTTGTGTTTTTTTTATGAAAGACAAAACTAAAGCTGGAGTTTTTTTCACTTTTTAAAACATTCGTATTCTTTACATTCGTTGACCTAACATATCTTAATGCAGGTAAAAGATGACTGATACCCGCCTACTATTCATAGAGAATTAAAATAAAATGCATGTGGTCCTAAATTTGTTTATGTTTTTTGTTGTTTTTGTTTAATTATGTATAATAATAATTATACAGGTTTGTAACCTCTTGCAATTTACACAAACACAAAAAAAGTTTATGTATTTCATCGCTACAAATGAATTTTTTAGGTAAGCTCTGCTTTATAATTTCTTAAGCATAATTTATTATTATTCATCCATTTTAAACGCAGTACTGTGAAAGCAGTTTTTATGTTTAAG
This sequence comes from Triplophysa bombifrons, assembly GCA_029783895.1. NCBI lineage: Eukaryota > Metazoa > Chordata > Actinopteri > Cypriniformes > Nemacheilidae > Triplophysa > Triplophysa bombifrons. The sequence goes on along the minus strand of JAPMJR010000033.1, from coordinate 540,065 downwards.
ATTTATTTAGGCTACTGCATAAAAAAACACACTCTAAAGATTTATATGTAGGCTAATTTTTTATGCGATGTGTGTTTATTAAATTATTACATACTAATTTAAAGAAATCTTATGCAATGTTTATGTCGGGAGTTATTTAGGAAGACTGCTAGGCTAGCATACGTACCTGAGGACGTGGATGATGAACTATTAGCTAGCAGGCAGTCGAAAACTTTGCATCTCTCTGTCTGCACATAATGCACTTTAGAGAGATGTTTAGCTAGATTACTTGTGTTACCGCTCTTACAAGCAAAAGTCTTGTTGCACTTGTTGTAACGAGCATTATCTGTATACTCGCGTGAAATGTAGCCAGACTTTAGAGCGTTTGTTTCTCTCCGCCATCGTCACTCTATTATGCGCGCCGCGAGCTTTCGTGTTGTGTGCGCGCGAGCTCTGTGTAGTGTGGGACGGACGTACATTTCACGTGCAGTGCGAGATTGCGAATAACGAAAATGCAGGTAAATGTTTTAAATATTATCTCAAATTAGAAATGGCTGGTCAGTTAAAATGCTAGTTAACGTTTATTTAGCAATAAAAAAGAGGAAATGTTTTTCTTAATTTCTCAAGTACCGATAGCAGAACCGTTAATGTAAGAGCTTATCGATACTTCGGTCTTTCATAATTTAGCCCCGAAACCGATAAAGTACCGAGTTTCGGTACCCATCCCTACATGTAATGCACTTCAACAGGGGGATAAATTTCAGTGTCATCGCAGCTTTAAATGGCTCTACACAGCACCACCTGTGTTTTTATGTTTAAAAACTATATATATTTTTTTCTTGGAAAATGACCAATTGTTTGGCTAGACAACACACTTATTCATCAGCTGGTGTCGTGTAGAGCCGTTTGAAGCTGTGATTAAACTGAAATTTGGACGTTAACCAATAGCCCCCCGTTGAGGTGCATTATATGGAGAAGAACGCTGGAAAACTTCCTCATATGCCAAAATTTGTTTCCCACAGAAGAAATAAACACAAAGATGGTATGACCTGTGGGTGAGTGAATCATGATGACATTTTCATTTTAAAGGGAACTCGAGACCCTTAGAGAAGAACTGAAATACAACACTTCAATTTGAATTTGAATGATTACTGAATATTATAAGAATAAACAAATATTTACTCATATTTTTCATTGTTCATATTCAATCCCAGAGGGCAGATCATCTCACCTGTACTCTTTCTTACTGAGGTCAGTATAGCGAACCGTATCGTCCATGCTGCAGGACACCAGACGACCGGACTCATCCACGGCCATTCTGGAGACCTGGTTGGAGTGTCCCTTCCCCAGAAACTCGTCATTATCTCCGGTCTCAGAGTCCCAGTAATGTGCACACACACGACGTCAAGGACAAACACGGTCACAACAATAATAAAACACAATTCAATCATCCAATCACAAGAGAAATGAAGGATATTAATGTGTCCATCATGACTGCCTGAATAGATGTTGGATCGTCCGTCCGCCTTATGAACCGTGAGACACTGGATGGATTTAGTGTGGCCCTGCACAGAAACACATAAAACCATCAACAACCTGTCCGCTGCGTGCAAAACACCTGCCAGATGAGGAACAGTATGCACTATTTCTGCAGCGTGTGTTCTTTAACTTATTTTGACCAATGGGACATTAAACAACACATCCAATAAACTACATTCCCAGCAGACCCGACAAACAGAATGTCAGGGCATAAAATTGCGCGTCGCTCACTTTAACGGTGCGTAGCGGACGGTCGGGGTTATTCCTGTCCAGATAGTTGATATAGCCGGACAGAGAAACACTGAGCAGGTGATTCTTCTGCCACAAACAGCCCAGCTGCTGATCCAGAACATCAGCGCCCATGTTAAAGGTCGTCACTGTCGTCCCGCTGCCGATGTCCCACAGTTTCACCGTCTTATCTCCTGATGCTGAGATGAGCTGCGTGCTGTCAGGACTCCAGCTGACCTGAGAGACAAACATCATCATCATCATCATCTTTATTTCAGAGATCGTGAGTCGTAGGTGCACTGACACTCACAGCATAAATGCCTCCGGCATGAGCCTTCTCTCCACCCAGAGAGCCCACCTTCTCCCCAGTCTTCCCATCATACAGCAGAATCTGAAACAAGAGAAACAGGAGAGATGAGTCGCACAGAATGACTCCTACAAAGAGAGAGAGAAGCTCTAAACACAGTAGCGGCCTTTGCTTTGTTTACCAGTTTCAATTGAAACGCACCTCACAATAGAAACGCTTACACTCGAAAAATAGATTTTTACCCTGTCATCACGCCGCAAATGCACCAGAGCTAAAGGATAAGGGGACTTGAGGGAAAAGTGACGTCAAAATGATTTTAAAAATCAACATTAATGTCACCATGAAACGGAAGTTGCGATTGACTTCTTTTCCGTTTCATGACGTGTAATGTAGTGAAACGGCTTAGAAAAAAAATGTAGGGTGGGACTTTATTTTGCCCTTCGCTTTTTGATTGGTTTGTTGTAATTCGGTCTGGAGGGGAGGGCTAAAAGCGCCTGGCCATTGGACAATGAGTATAGTCATACCTCATTTTTGTTGCTGATGCCATGAGGTGAAGAGTTATTGAGATAACGCAAGTAAGGTGGAGTACCTGTCAAAACAATTGAAGAGGAACCTGATGTTCCAAATATGGTCACAGGCTGGCCAATCAGAGCACACCTCGCTTTTCAGAGCCATGAGCTTTGTTAAAAAATCTGTGCGTTTCAGAGAGGAAGAGCAAAGAGGACATTCAAACATAAACCGTATGTGGCAAATACAGCGTTGTTCAACCTTAAATCATGTTTACACATTGAGTTACATCTAAAACAAACAATAATATTAGTTTTAGCCGTGTCATAAAAAAAGTGAATTTTGAAAAAATATTGGAGCGCACGGATAAATCATTTATAATAATCAATGCAACACGGTTTAAAATCAAGTTGTTTTAAATTGAAATATGTGCCACCATGGCAATAAACGCAACGTTATGTGAACGGGACATCCCAATTATTTAGGATGAAAATGTTCTGCACAGACTAAAACTTTGGACAACATTTTTGATCTTTATTATTAAATCTTTACATCTTTCATTTTCTTTTAACAAAATTACGCTCAAAATGTTTGCTCATTTTATTCCTTACAAATAATCAATGGATTAAAACAGTTATATGACAAGCCCGCTTATATTTAACATACATTTATGAATAAAAACGAATAAGATGGATATTACTTAATAAAGCGTTAAGACACAAAGTAAAATAATTGTTATTTTAATAAATACACAATAACAATAAAACGAATTCCCTGATATTAAACAAAGAAAATACTAACAAGCCTTGCCCTTTTGTCTCCGCCATCGTCCTTACGCGCCTGACTGACTTAAAAACTGCACAGCACGCTCTTATAAAGCTGACGCGGCTAAATTCATCTAGCGTCCGACTGAACAAAATGTTCTTTATTTCTATAAGAAATAATATTTTAATGATTGTAAAATAGTTCTGTTTAAACAAATAAAATACAGAGTAGAAAGATCTCATTTAATACGCTACTAGCCGAAATATAAAAATGTTAATTATGTGTTTATAAAAAAAACGTGGGCCTCCATTTGTTTCTTTGAAACGGACCTCTGAATGGCAAAGGCTGCCCCTGACCAAACACAAAGATTGTTCTTCTCATTCAAATATAAACTCTCACCTGACCGTCTGCACCGGCCGATGCGTAACGATTCCCATCAGGAGAAAACCGCACAGAGTTGACGAAGCGACTGTGATCCTGCACACACAAAAACATCACCAATAATAAGCTTTCCTGCGCAAAACACCCTAATCTGTTAATCTGGTGGAGTCACAGCACACAGTGTAGTGTTTCTCTCTCTTGGATTCATTCTGCTTGTTCTCTCCAGACGTGTGAGAAACTCACGCTTGTGGTGCTTTTATATTTAAAGGGCGGTCCCTCCAGGAAAGTGGTGCAGTTGTCGTCGCTGCCTGTCACAAGACGATACGGCCGCGTCTGCTTGATGTCAACGCTGTTGATGATCTTACTGTGACCCACGATTTCACCCACCGAGGAACCCGTGTCCCAGAGAAACACAGCCCCGAACCTGAACAGACAACAATATTCAATCAGATTTCTGTGTGACACCGACCACACGCTCCTAGAATCCAAATCGGTCTCTCACTTCTCTCGGCCCTCCCCCACCACGGCGATTCTCTTGCTGTCTTCGGTCCAGGCGATGTCCTTGATCTTCCCTCCGAACGGCTGATACTCGTACTTCAGCAGATGCTCCTTCTGAGTGGTGTCCCAGATCCTGATTTTCCCGGACACATCTGCAGAAGAAGAACCGGTTTAAACGTCGCACAACGGTGCAGACGAACAGCAGATGTCACCCTGACTCACCGCCCGACGCGATGTAGAACCCAGTGGGGGCGTACTTCGCTACGATGACCTGATGAGGATGTTCAGTGTAGATGTCTGCGATCGCAGGGTTCTGAAAACGACACAAAACGTCACGACCTTAAACAATCACCAGGTGTGAAGATTTCAGCAGCGACAACACATAGAAACAACTGCTCATCAGAACACTTACGTCAATGTTCCTGATAATGACGCTCTTGCCATTAGTATACAAGAAGTTGTTTCCTTTTGGATCTCCGCCCAGGACTTTGGCCACGCCCCTCTCCATTTGAGGCAGGCTGGCAAACACGCGCTCTGTAGAAAAACACAAACGGTCAGATCATAAAGTTCTGGATTCATGAAATAACCAAGAGGCGCTGAGAAATCCAGCATATTGTCGGCTGATTTTAGGGAAACGAAACAGAATTAAACCGGGTGAAATAGCACTAGTACACTTTTAAAGCTAGAAGACACCAAAAAAAGATTGCATTCATAAATAAATAAAGTTTTGAGATTCAGTTCAGTTTGTGATTGACAGATTCAGTTCATAAGTCCACACGCCCATGACATCAGGCTGGAGTACACTAGAAACAATACAGTATATAGTATGAACTTAGTAATAATTTCATAATTGATGTATTTTTTCGTCAGATGAGTATATGTGTACTCCAGAAACAGTATTTACAGTAAGTATAATACAGTATGGTGGTGAAGTAAGGTATCACCACAGTTGAATACACTCACTGAGACATGAGGTGTGTGTCACTGTGTAATAAAACAGCGCAGTAACACACAGACATTCATAAACACATAAACACACACACACACACACACACACACACACACACACACACACACACACACACACACACACACACACACACACACACACACACACACACACACACACACTCTCACAAACTCATACACAAACACACACGAGCGCGCGCACTGCTGCAGCTTTTATCACGAGAATCAGTGCGAGTGCGAGTAAGCACATCTATACTACACCATACTATAGCACAACTATCACCATTAACTAAACTATACTAGCATAACCAGCAACACTAGCCCAAACGTTTGCATCCAGTCAGCGAACACACACAACACACACACACAGGCTCGCGCTCGTAGATATCAGACACAGCATCAGACTTACTGAGCTCGTACGACATATCGGCTTATTTCCTCCGGTAAGTGAACTGAACGCAGGTGAAACGGGCCCGTCCGGATCTGAGCACTTCTTCTGTCACCGGCTGATCCCTGAACGCGGAAGAGGCGGCGGCGCGCGGCACGTCTCGGCTTTGCCTATATATGGTAAAGACCGTTCGTCTCGCTCACACGCCCAGCAGGAAGTGACGTTTAGCTGGAGAAAATGTACGACGGTTTAAAGGACCGTCTTTTGTTTATTTGTTCGATTCTTTTTTTCACATTTAGAGTTTGTGTGCTCGGTGCTCATGATTGTTTGCATCCTTACGTGTGCAAGATGACGTGCCATTGGTTTCACCACGATGGTCCATGTTTAGTGTACATTATGTTATGATAGAATGCCATGTGTTCGTTTTACGAAACAAAACTCTAAAATAATGTGAGAAAAACGAGTTACAGTAACATCAGGTGCGATCTGATCTTCAGTCCACCCGAAACGTCACACGAGTGTTGGAACAAATAAAGAATGATGTAATTGTCCTTTTAAGGACTGATAAGCACTATACCCAAAACCACTACAAAAGAACAAGACACTCGTGTTTTGCACTAAATAACTAGCTTAAGACGATAAACGTGACCACGTGTAAAAAAATATATGAATGTATACTTAGTATAACTCATTTAAGTATTCTTTATTTGTTTCATTAGTGAAGTATTCTACGTCATTTTCAGTTGGATACATTTCCAATTCATTTTTGCACATTTGTGAGGTTTACTAAAGATGTAAAGACTTAGATCCCCAGAGAAAATGTGTATTTAATGAATTCATCTTCATGGGTCATTTACAGGAACTACATGTCTGTATTGTTCTCATCGATCTTAATCGATTTTAAACGATTAAAATACAAAAACAAATATAACATCAGTTGTTTTCCTGTTACGTAAGGGTAGGGTCATGTGACTGGATATGGTTACAGCGTTGTACTGACCGAACATTTGTTCGAAAGTGTCAAACATGACTCAGACCGACAGCGTAACCCGCAAACAGCCGCATTAAACTCTACAATCTACCGTTAATCACGCGCGTGTGCTGGTTTCTCGACGTAACAAGACCACTGTGTAAAATGCGGGAGCGCGCGTGAGCTGTAGAGCTCTACTGAGGCAAACAGCCAATCAGGTTCTCACGTTTTGTCACGCGCCTCGTGCACCCGCACCCATACTGCGCAGTCACAGCAGCAGAAAAAATACATTGTGCAGACAAAGATGGAGTGAATAGTTTGAAGTATGGGAGTTATTAGCGCACCACTCGCTGTTTATTTGAAGAAGAGCTTGCTTTTAAGGTTAGTATAAAACGAGCTGTTGTTATAATCGCGTCGGTCATCATGGCGGCTGCGGGTTGTGCTCGAGACCATTTGTCGAGTACACGCACATCAGATCTTGAAATGCGTGATCGGCGCACGTCAGTTTTAGATTTGCCTAAAGGCTGTTGCGAAAGTCTGTTGTTTTGTTTCGTTTTCCGTTATATCAAGGGACCGTGCTGCAAATAAATCGATATTTAGTGATAAATTTAGCTCTTACAAATTGGATCCTGAGTCAATTCATCGTGAAGAGATGAGACAGGAGTGTGAGTTTGTGAAGTGGTGTCCGCATGTTCTAGTGAAAAAACAGAGATATTCTTTTCCTCGTGAACTGCAGAAAACATTTAAAACTGTACAAATGATTCTGGAGGTTATTTTCATTTTAAAGAACTTATTTTGTTCTGAAATAGAAATTGTGTCGAATGTCTTTCAAAGAATAGGATTTATTTTATGATGTAAACAAATTCATTTACACGAATTCATCATAATTTGGAAGCAATAGGATATTTTTCCATGCTATTTTTAAACATTACTCTTAAACACTTTGTTTTGACAGATGCCCCACATGTATGACTTAAAGTCCCCCTGTGGGGAAATTTAAGTTTTTAATGTTAAAAATTCTTTCATTTTAAACAGTGCAGAGTATTTTCTCCATACACTGCAGTTTACCAAAGATAGTTTAAAAAATGAAGTTAAAGGGCTTGATCAGATAGAACGCATCTTTTGCTGTGAGACGCAACTCTTTTGAATTGTTTATAGATGGCAGTAAGCGTTTTGCACGCTATTATGCTATATATTATTATATATATTTCTGCCGCCTGCTGCGCCTCGCGTTTTAGGTGGAGCGCCAAAAGTTGAAAAAAAACTAAACTCTTGAGCAGAAAACCGCTTGACCTCATGTGTGCTTTTTTCCATTGTCCAATCGAATGAGTAGAGAGGCGGGGCAACGGATGTTTACAGATGCTCGGAACAACAGGAGACATGGAGGAGAAACTTGTTGTGGCTGTTTCGGGTTACCTAGCAACATACAAAAAACGCTGGGCGCTGCTTATTTCAAAGAGTCATCCAAAGACCAGCGGGGCGCGCCTCACGTTTTCGAACATGAAAACGCGTTCTCGGTGATCGTACCCTAAAACTGTCTCTGTTTTAGGACATCATAACCCTGTAAGCAATCACGTTAACAGATTCAAGCTATAGATGCATAACAATGGCATTGAAACTGCCGCTGCTGTATCAGCTCTGCTTCTTAAACACGAGAACACGCTGCTCACACGTTGAATGAGGCATCTAATGCTGCGTTCCAGACAACTCGGATTTCGGATATTATGTCGTAAAATATCCAGTCCAGTCAACCATTAGCATTTTACCACATGATGTCACTTTGAGATGCTTAGAGAACGTAACAGTAGTCTATGTTATTGTTACATGGTAGCTATTCAAACGTAGGCATTTGTTCATAGTTTCTGGATGTATTAACGTTCATGTTACATACATATTACGTGTTGTAAAATAAGTCTAAAGTTTGTTTACGGTTCACTAAAGCTGGCGATGCGCTATTCACCATCTTGTCCGTGACGTCAAATGATGCGTCTCGCTGAGATCAGGGTTGATCGATCTGCCCTGAGTTCAGAGTTCGGATAACAGACTTGGTTTGCCGTTCAGGACGAGATCGGCCGTACCTAAAATCCAAATTGTCTGGTTTGTCCGAGTTGTTCCCATAATTAATGGTCCCATTGCATGGAGCTGGGGGACCAATTCGCATGTTCATGTATCCATATAGACTAGTGATGCATTTAAGGCATTTTAAGGCATGAAGAAATTATCACAGGAAAAAACTTTTACATATACTTTTTTAATGCTTAAGGATCTGTTTTAAGGGAAACAATTATTGAATGCAGTTTGACTTTTATTGTGTTGGTCTGGCAATATGATTGTGTAGAACCTTTACATATTAAAAGTTTTTGCAACATTTTCAAAAATCTATAAATACTACATTTTAACAGAAAAAGCAATTTGGTACACTTAGTAAAAACATTGTTATTCACATGTGTTTGGACATTACTGTCAGATCCATTGTAGTTTGGATGACACGGCATTATCTTTTATTTTCTGTCTCTATGAAAGGTCTGCACCTTACTGTGTCTCGTTAAAAAATTCTAATCTACAAAACACACAAATAGACAGTTCTTCACTGATGTAATCTGTAATTCATTTGAATAAAAAGCTTATCTATGCTTACCTAATGTTAAAATTACAAAGCTGGGCGTTTACACTGCACTACACTTTATTGACTCTTCGTGAAGTTTATTTCTAATTTCCTAAAACACTCTTCTTTTCTCCATTGTGTAGGTTAAAAAGGTGTTCTAAAACGAAAGACTTTACTACATTACCTTCAGTGTAAAGAAAAAATCCTCCAGCAGGAGCAAATGTTGATTGCTGTGAATGTAACCAACGAACACAGTGGATATCGGAATCACTAACTTAATTTTCTCACCCTAATGTCCTCACCATGCGCTCACAACAAAGTTTCATGTCATTTTTGAGCAAGGATGAAGCTGTACCCACTAAAGACAATGATCGTCTGTGCTGTGCAAAATGCCGTTTTTCAACCAAAGACATGGACCTATTCCAGAGGCATGTGTCTCATCATAAAGAGGTGACGTTCTCTTGTGCACTCTGCAGCCATGTTTCCTACTCCATAACAGAGTCTCAGAAACACGTTGTCTCACATACAGGCTCGTACCCATATCGATGTAGCTTCTGCTCCTATGGAGCCGTGCGGAGAGATTATATGGTGAAGCATATTCAGCGTATACACAAGAGATCAGCGGAAAAAGGTTTTTTTACTAATTTTGATGAAATCACCCCATCCTGTGGACACCCATCAGTCACTGACACTCACAGAACATCAAGTTGGCCTGAAAGGCCTGAGCATTGTATGAATCCCAGCACAGCTTCTCAATCCAAAGGAAACGCGCATGTCGAATACCTTAGCGGAAGTCAACCGAGAACGAGTATTTCCAAGACTGTGAGCAAAACCAGTAGTGGACATTCCTACTTGACCTGCAGTACAACAAGACAATCTGTCGCCAACACAACACTTGCTCAGACACAGTTTACAGGTGCAGCTCCCAGCTACACTTCGAACACAACTTACTCAATAAGCAACACTATACAGGTGGTTCCAAGATCTGGGCAAGAGAATGGAAATCTGTCAAGTTCTCTGGTCAGTGGGGATAGTCAGGTGGGAAAGGTGGGTTGTTGCAAGCCAATCTTAGAAACACCTAGTCAGAAAGTAGCCTTTACAAGAGTCCCAACTGGTTGTACAGATACACCTTTGATAAGCCAGAGGAGTGGTGTTCCTGAAAGGCCAATCCATTCCAAAAGCATTCCCAAAATCAAGGTCCAACTGCCTGTTGAAATGACCAGCCCACTCAGACCGCTTCTTAATATGCCATCGGGAGCATTAACCCAGAGAACCGTTACAACTCAGAATGGCCAAACTGATCATCGGGTCAGTCAGTCCTTAATGGGGACAAGCAGTCTAACGTCACAGAAAAATAATTTGATTGCGACGCTCATCAACAGTCAGGTCAAACATTTTGAAAGAAGTCCAGTGGTTTCCATGCAGAGAGAACAAACTACAGAAAAGAGCAGTCGTATGAGAACAACCCCCATAATTCTCAGAAGGTCATCAGCAAAGAAGGCAAGTCCCCTATCCAACGTTCAAGTGGAACTGTTAGCACCGTTAAACCAACCCATTGAGCACAACAAGCCTTTGACTGTGTCCTGTCCAGAGGAGATCAATATTCCTGCTGGCTGTTTGGTTGAGTTGGTTGAGGTGAAAAATGTCAACGGGACTCGGGAGCTGGAGCTTCGCCTTGTCCCATCTAATGGAACCCCACAAGATCTGAAGTACACTGTGGACAGATCTACACCAGTCGCTACTGGAAAAGAAATGTCATTCAAATGTCAAGTTGCCACTGAGTCTACAGCAAGTCCACCAATGTCTTTAACCGGTCAGATGGCAAAACAGCAGCCACCTTCGACATGCTCTGTTCAAAGTGTCAGAAAAACTCAACACAAACCTCAGCATTCCTCAGACACAGCAGTTAAGACCACGAACAAGCAGAACCAGAAAAGCAATGGTCCAGCATTTAAACCCTTGTTGACGGCTTGTGAGGGTACAGAAGTGAGTTCTGAAGGCCTTCCTGTGATCTCATCAGTGTTTTCTCTTTGTCCCACACCTACATCCACTGCAAGTGTCTCTCAATTCGTGTCAGAATTTAACAACAGCACCTTGCAAACCAATGGGCCACTATTCAAGCTACAGCGAGAGTTGAAAATCATTTCAGATGATGAAAGTAAGATGGCAGCAATGAAAGCCTCAAAAGAAAATGTGCGGTCAGTGGTCTGTAGCATTAGCATAAAAAAGGAGGAAGAAACTGAAGAGAAACCCAAAGTTGAAGATGTGGAGTTCAAAGAATCCAAAACAGAGCTTGAAACTGTTGAAAACAGCAAAACAACTGAGACTTGTGGTCAAGAGAATACAACACCGAACACGCTCGAAAAATGCTCTAATCTTAATGCAAGAGATTCGAATGACAACCCAAATATGACTTACTCTCCAACAGCGGGCATGCAATCCAACAAGAAGAACGTTTCGGATAAAGACAAGCGAGATTCCGAGTCTCAATCTGGAAATGACCTTGAACAACGCAGTTGCCAAGCTTCCCTTATGTATCCTAAAGTGGCTTTGGTGAGGATTCCAAGTTCACTGCTAGAACCCAACAAGAAGGTTCCAGAGACGCCACCACAGGAGGAGAGTTTGACGGCACGACCTGTTCTCTACTGCAAATTAACCGAGCAGAACATGTCCAATGGTCATGAAGGAGCCATCAAGCTGATCTTAAAAAGAGACTTCCCTAAAGAGCAAAACCTCCATGCACCTCCTCGTAAAAAACACAAAAAGGTAAAAAACAGAAAGCACAAGTCGGTTTCAATGAACTTTCAAAGTTTTTTGTCTAAAGATCGTGAGCTGAGATTAACTCCTCTGAAAGAGGACCAGTTTGTCAAGCTTCCTGGTCCAAACCAACCTGTTGTGGTTCTGAATCATCCAAATCCTTCAGTTCAGATGGTCAGTGTTGGCGTCCAAACCCTGAAGAACTTTAAGTGGATACGTTCGGTCCATCACTCACAGGAACAGAGGGAGGTTCCAGTCAGCAATCAGCCTTCATTGAAGATGAAACTGAAAAAGGTAACTGGACAAAAGTATCGAGTAATAGAACTGGTTGTGAGAGGACTTTCTGAAAAAATGCTAAATGTCTAGTATTGACTGATATTGTTTGAGAATAGTATTATTGACTGACAATTTAGAACTGTACCAGTGTTTTAAATTACAGTGCCATTTTAAAACTACTTGTATTATAACGTTTTTACTTGTTTTTGTGCCGCATTTTATTTCCGTATTGACGATTTCAATATATATATCCTTCCACTGAAGTCTTTTCTGGACCTTCTTGAGACATTGTGTTTTAAGTAAACATGTTGCTTATCCTGCTGCAGGACCTTATACCATTTCTTTGACTGTATTCATTGTGTTCTACGTCCTTACAGTTACCTATCTGTGCCCCTTTGTAGTTACAGTGTGTTTGATCCGTTATATGGATTCGTATTGAAAATAGATTTGAAACATTGTGCCAACATCAAGGTCCGTTCATAAGATGATATATATTCACTTGTCATAATTGCACTCCATCTTTTTGATCAGAATTGTTTGTCATATCGATGTTTTGTGTCTTACACCACTGAAGAAAATTGTGTTCATGTACTGTAGTGAATCTGTGCTGTCCACGCTCACAGATTCATCGGTAATGTACAGTGTTTGTCCACAAATACATTTCTAAACATTATCTTTCTTGAAGCTTGTGTCTTGTGGACTTTAAACATGATGATGTTCATTTCCACTATTTTGTGTAACTTTCACTAAACTGTTAAAATTGTTTGTCACTGCTGACTGATATCTACCTCAAATCATCAAACTACAACTCTCAAGTGTTCAAAAGCTACGTATACATGCAACCATAATATCTTCTTGTAAATAAAGCATGATTGAATTTAACGGCATTCACATAAACAGTTAAATTAATCCAATTGAGCTTTAACTAAATTACTTTCCATTGGATTTGTAGGGGTGGAGAAAAAAACAAAACAAAAAAACCCACTGTATTTGGTGCAAGAACCTTAATTATATGAGGCACTGGCAACATACATTATTTGTTCTTATTACACGGCTGTTTGGAATGCCTGATTCTGATTGGCCAGTGGCGACATTTATAACACTAATAACACACGGTAACCCGGATGCAGCAAAATATTTTGACAGGTTTTTTTTGACAAATGTATTATAAATATGTCTTTTAGTAACATATATGACATTACATTTACAAATGATTAAACCAATTTGTCTGTTCGTGACGTTTGAACATCGTTTTCTTCCTCACAGAACGTCTGCATTCTGTAAAAATGAGCTAAAATATTTCAAATTCACATTGGCCAGTTTTCTTCTCATGTGACAAGTAGCCGTGTAATAAGCGGCATAATGTACGTGCAGCCGACTGTTATCACAAAATTAACCCCTTCAATGAGATACAAGACCCTCCACTTCACCTGATCACACTGTTGGGGATCATTTCTGCGATAATAACCGGCTGCCTGGACATTATCCCTTACTTAACATTAAATAAATATATAAAAACAACCTCACCCACAAATCTTGACTTTGTAAGTATTCGACAGCCTGTGGACTTGAACTTAAGTTTTAACTTTGCAAATTGATTACAATTAAGTTACCAATGTTTAGGGTACATATGTATACTGTATAAAAAATGGGTGCGTGTAAACGTACCTAGTTATAAGAAAGAAAACAAGCAGTTGACCCTACACTGAAACAAAGTTAAACTGTAAACAACGCTTCAGATGCCTTTGTTTTATGTATTATAATTAGAATAGGCTTAGAAACAGAGAAAGAAATTGTGATCGGAGGATGTGTTTCTGAATCAAGTTCAGATACACACCAACATTTAATAAATGATTTATTAGTTATGTTACACCAAATGTCTGTAAAACAATATATTAAAGTCTTAAATAAAACTCAAAGACGCTTTAAAGACTTCCTTTTAAATCTGTGTCGGGGATGTTTAACGCAACAGTTCTGTCATGTCCTGCTTTGTGACCGGGTACATGAGGACACTGTGTCTTCTCGGGTTGTTCGCTGCCAATATTTTCCGTCCATCAATGAGGATGATGGGAAAGACGGAGTGGAACTTGATGATGTCAGTGACGGAATCAAACCTCTGAAAGACAGAAGACAGGACAGCTGAAGCTCTGCTCGACCTGCGCTCTCTCACTCTCTCATGTGAATCGTTTGATCAGAACTTACTTCACTGTTTCTGAGTCCTGTTCCCAGAGTGTATTTACAGGTCTCCTCACAGAAACGAATTTGAATGTTGAAGACCCTTTTGTCGTAAAACACAGCGAGGACGAAGGGTTCCTGGGTAGTGTTCCTTGAGCAGTCGCGCACCAGGAAGGCGCCCTCCTGTTCACAAAAGCGTTTCGTATAAACGGGAATGGAAAACAATCAGTTATATGAACTTCATTTCTCATGTCAAAGAGAAATATTGAAAGTGTACCCGGTTGACCAGATGAAGAGCATGTTCAGAGTCCACGCGACTAAACGGGCCAACATACCAGTTCTGCTCCTCTAAACCCTGCACGACACAAAAACGAAACAGAGGTCACCCTTCAACACAGACTCTTCAGTTTCTTGTTCTTCAAGTCTTCTTCAATAACACATACACTCTTAAAATAAAGGTTTCTTTCTTAGGCTACATTCTCAGAAGCTTTGGATAAAATTCTCCCGAAGCAAGAAGGAAATGCTTCTTATAGAAATCTGTGTACGGTTTTAAAAACAAACAGGCACTTAAAGCTTTGTAACAACCCCCACTTTCTTCTGAAGAGGCACCATTTGCCCTTCTCAAGATCACAGGGGTGCTGTTGGGCGAGATGTTTGTTTATTGTCGGGGACGTAAAGGTGGTGTCCTGATTGGTTCATGTTAGTCACATTGTCAAGAAAAGGATCAAACGGAAAGGATCAAAAGGAAATCAGCCTCTTCTCCTGTGAGCTGTTTTCTTTCAGGTCTGCCCTGTGACTTCATCCTCTTCTTCTTCATCTGAGCTCTGGGGTTTAGGCCACTAAAAGACATGCTTCCCACCTCCCCTCTTTTACTTTCCCTCTTTTCTATACTATCTCTCAGGTAATACTGCATATATTTGGACACAGTTCATTGTATCTTTTACCATTTTATGTATTTTACATGTAACATCAATTAAAGCCTGTTAATGCAAACTTTTATTTATAAATCTGCAGATAAGTCTTGTTTTAATGTGAAGATTTAAACGATCCGTATTGCAATACAATATAGTCTTATTATTGCAATGCTCTCCAACATATGAACAATTTTGTGAAAATGTCAACCTTACCAGGACAAAGTTTAGTTTTTACCAAAGGTTTTTACAACACTACTAACACACATGTCAACATTTGATGGTGTAAATAGCCATTGGTATGTTTGTTTCTGGTTGTGCATTTTAACTTACAGGAATCCATCGTCTTCCAAAAACTCTTTTTGTACTTTTTATCACATCCATAGTGTTTTTCTGCAGAGCATCATATCAGAATAGGAGAGCAACATGCAATGAGTCCGTGTTATTTTCGGGGAAACTAGTTTGATGAGCACCATCAGTGTTTATTGATTTTACAATGCAGAAGCGATGTGGTGTCATTTGCCTGTCAAATTAGCGCTTTAGAGCTTTAACAAATTTGACCAGAAGTTCAGAAACATATGAGAATGCACTTTATTTACACAGAACTTCTTTTATCGGAAGGGAGACAGAGAATGCACTGATAACACTTCTGATTTTATGATGCAGTTGTAACGTTTCTTCCATCGCTTGCGTTCTCTGCCTGAATGAATGTTTTTATCCCACCGCAGACCCCCGGTTGAAGACTTTGCCATAGACGGTTTCAAAGTGACAACTTAAACAAGCATTACACTTAACTTCCGGTGTTGGGCCTAATTTGGCTCCGGAACACATTTACAAACAATTGAGCGCTGTAGATTATTTCTGATAACAATCAAAAGAAACCGAGTAGAAGCGTAACTTGGTTTAAAGGGGTGGCATTCTGACTTCTTTACAGTGTTCGAACATATACAACTATATATATATAACTTTGGAGTTGAAGATGGTTTTAAACTCATTTATGGAGCGGTTCCAGCGCTAGAACATGGCGGAATGAACCACATGCGGTTAGTGAAACTGATGTCTGTGTTTTGTTGACAATGTGCTTTAGTTAAACACCCCCTCCCCCCTCACGCGCCTTATGATTTCAGAAGTAATCTATCTATCAATGTGATCAAACATACTACTCTATAGGTACTCAAGATTAATATGAGAACCCGTGTTAGGGCCGCTTTAACTTGTCTCTCCAATATTCTGAATGTAGACTGCGATACTAAACTCAACCGCTAGATGTCAGTGTACCATTCGCTTTCTTTAAACACGACCAAAATACAGCACCAATTCAACAAACTGCTTATAACAAAACTCAATAAATCGTTTACTTAATACAATTATTATACAATAAAATATGAATATTAATTAATATTAACATCAATTAAACAAATGATTAATTATTATTATCACACACTAGCCAAACAAAAAACATTAACTGCAGCCCCAGCGCGCATGTCCGATGAAACTATCCTTAGACCTTTGACAAACATGATTTTTTGTTTGTGACCTGTACAGCTGTGTGTGTGTGTGTGTGTGTTTGTGTGTGTGTGTGTGTGTGTGTGTGTGTGTGTGTGTGTGTGTGTGTGCGTGCGTGCGTGCGTGCGTGTGTGTACCTGTACAGGTTTGCTGTGGCTGCTGAAGCCGCTGTGGTGTGAATCTTCTTTAGTTGGTGGCCATTCATGGTTCTGCTGTCTTCTGAAATGTGACTCTGTGATAAAAACAGTTTGAGAATCATGACTGATGATGTAGATTGAGATGTGTGTGTGTGTGTGTGTGTGTGTGTGTGTCTGTGTGTGCATGCGTGTTCTTTACAGTGAGATCTAACTCTTAATCTCACATTATAAAAGTTTTAATAAGGGATTCATCAGCAATATGAAGTGAAATCTTTATTTTTGAATCAGTGTTTTATGTGTAAATCTGGACTGTGATGTTGTATGTTTGGATTCGTACCAAAGTTGTGTTCTGTCACACAATCACTGCAGGTTAAACAACAGAAGAGAATTAATTCATGATATGATGCAGTTCACAGCAGTTAAACATGATACAGAGAAACATCTGAACCTGCTGAGATCCTGAGAGTCCAGATCCAGAGACAACCTCTGACATAAATGAGCTGAATTACAAACAACAAACACAAGCCATCAGACCGTCAATGACAACATGATCCATACAAAAACATCAAATAATAAAATCACATCCTCACTTACCTTCAGATGATCGACTTTTAACCTGGGAGTCCAAATAGAGTCATTTACACAAATTATTTATCATCATTTACTTTAAATGAATCAATAATGTTTTTTGTGGTTTTGTTGAGCAAATGAAATGAATGTTTATTTAATATGTTTAAGTAAAAAGTTAACCAATGAACATGAACTTTATAAAGCAACTGCAATTGTTTCTCCATAATAATTATAATAATAGGAAGAAATGATTAAACAATATTTTTGCTTTTATATTTGAGGTTTGTATCTGTATGTAAATGCTGTAACGCAGAGATGTGTAAAACATATGAGACTTACATTCTTTATTTCACTCAGACCTGATCTGAAAAATAAACAGAACATTTCATTACAGACAGATCACGTGTGTGTGCGTGTGTACGTTTGTGCATGCTTTGCTCACTCTGTCCATGTGTGTGTGTTGTTTTGGTTTCTGTTGTGTGGTGAATTTGGTACTGGTCTGGATGCTGGACATTCAACAGTCTTGTGTCGATGCTCACTGATGGTCTCTGTTGGTAGAGGTGGTAAACTCATCTGATCTCTTGGTAAATATCGAACCGGTCTGAAAACAGAGTACAACAAAACTCACACACAACACAACACAGTCTTCAGTGTTAATACTGTCGAATTAAGTTGACTACCTCTGTGGGACTGTAAAATCCTGCAATGACAGAAAACAGAAGCACATGGTTTCTCTCATCATAAACAGAGTGTGTCAGTGACATGAGGTACATATAAATATATTTACAATAATATAAAGGTTTAGATTTTACCCTGTCAGCTGATCCCAGTAACGGTAAACTTCCATCTGCAGAGACACACACACACAGAGTGAGAGAGAGAGAGAGAGAGAGAGAGAGACATTTTAATATAAACAGTTGCATATTTTACGTCATGCTTTCAGTTCTTTTTTTGCGCACACACTGCATGTGTACTACGCCTGGGTCCAACCGCACCGTGCTCTGGATCACCTCTTCCAAGCGAGCCAGGGACCGCTAAACAAACAATGCATGGGCGCGATACGGAGCGATCACACTAGTCAAATGAACCGGGCTTTGGAGGTCAAACGTGCTCGGCACAGTTCAGATTGCCTCTGAGAGTTTACTCTAAGACACAGAGACCCTCACTCACATCATCTAAAGCCCTGAAACACCAGAAGAAATAAATCCTCTCTGTCAGCTGCTCCAGAGCTTCAGTCCTTACATCTACTGATGCACTCAACCACAACAACACTGACAAAATCACACTCAACACAATCACAACACAAATGAAACAACACTATATCACTCACTGAGAAACCCAAACAAAACAACAAAGTCAAATGAAATGTTATCTGTCCTAAAGAGACAATCCAGTCTGTACACAGTGACAGATCAAAAACTAAGAGCCACGCTGACAAGATCCGGACTCAGTGGACACAAACTCACTATAGAGACACACAAAAACATGTCCACACTGTCATCAAACTCCACTTCCAACACAATGCACAAAACACACGGTAATACAGACAGTGTCCATAGTCCACACACCAGACGTCTGAAAGTCTGTCAGATGATGAGAAACTGTTGTGTGTGTGTTAGGAGAACACAAGGACTGATGTGTGTTAGCTGCACAATATGTGTGTGTCTGTCACAACACAAGAGAAAACAATCAATCTGCCCTGACCTGATGTTTACAATATATCCTCATAACATTATATTAGTATATCTCTTTATTCTGCTACTAGAATGTATTTTGATTTTGTAAATCTTTGTTTAAACTATACTCTATTTCTGTTGTTTTATATTTACATATATTATATTATAAACCACTTTAAGTGCACTACACACATCACACTTTATTACATTTGATTTGATGATTATAATGATCTTTTTTTGTGTACCTGATGAGCTGGGGGGTAATCTTCTCCCGGGTTTGAGGTCTCTGTTGACCACCGGCCCTTTGCATCCTGTGACACAGGAAATAATTATGACTCTGATTACTGTTATTATGGGATGGATTCCCCAGACTGGAATTCATGATGACAGCAGCTAGCTCATGTTGTGTTGTGAAGTGTGTGCGTTTCACTTCCTCTCTGACCAAACACACCTGTCTGTGATCACAGTGAAACCTCTACAGCTCCACACCTCCGCTCTATGATTGTGTGTTATTGTGTGTTATTGTGCTCACCTGGCTGGACAGTCCGTGGAGGAATGTACACACTATCCTGCAAATAACAAGTACACAAACTCACATGACAAGTACACAACACAATCTGAGATGACAACAACACCTGAGATGCAAACACTTACTCTTGTGACATGATTTTTAGGTGATCGCCCATCTGTATATCTGTCTGTTACACACAGAAAGAGAAAGAGAGAGAGATCATTTTGTAATTTTGTTGTGAGATTCTTGAGTTGCACAAACAGACAGTTGTCACTAGATGGAGACATTACAGATCAACACATTTGTTGGCATTGTTAAATCAAATTTAAATCATTTTTTTAATTGTTGCTGCAAAAGTTGTTGATGTTGTCATATAAAATGGTCAAATGCTTTGTGGGTTTGTTTGAGTTTGATTGGTGAACAAACCTTTTGCGAGTCTGTCACGATCCAATCTGTTAATGCCTTCCTGAAAACACAACACAAAACTGATCAATAACTCATCACACACATACACAAGCACACTTACACACCAGGATTTGATGTGGAAGCTTCAGTTCTTCACTCACCATTATTGAAGAAGACACATCATTTCTAAGACGATCTCCTCCTGTAAACACACAAACCCACAACAGATGCAGATGAGATGTGATAGTGTGCGATGTGCGGAGCTTCTTCTGACACAGATCTAATTTTAGTGTGAAGCTCTCGCTGGTTTCCTGTCATCTTTCCTGTTCCACTCAGTCAAACATTCACTCAGCTGATCTAAGAGCAGCTCCACACACATCAGCGCTCTGAAACCAATCCAACCACACCAGTTCTATGACCAGCTCATGTAAACGTTGGGATCGGTGCGTGACAAACGCATCACTGGGATGTCAGGAGGTTGCTATGCAGTAGTAATGGTGAATGGTAGGAAGTGTGCCACTGTGCGGTTACTAAGTGGCTGAAGTAAAAAGACCCCACCCACAACGTTTTTCTCATGTCTGTGGGAGAGATTTTTCACCTTTTTATAACATCACACAAAATCTCCTCAATACACAGCAGGAATACTGACAAATGTAGAAGAATCCCGCATTAAGATGACACAATGGGTCATTTTTAAACATACTCAAAAAAAGGATTTGTTCAATTGAATTAACCTTTTTATGTCAACAGGTTCCACATCACTGGATTACCTTGAATTTAAGTAAAATGATCTATTTCAGTTAACTTAAAATACTTACATCAAGATAATGTAATGTTTTTTAGTTGAGTCAGAGCCTTGTGTTGTTTTACATCATTATCTTGATGAAATTGGATTATGCTAACAAGTATATTTGACATAAAACCAGTTTAAAAAACAACATTTATCGATTAGGGATATTAAATGAATTCACCCAAGAATTTTTTTTTACATTATAAATATTAATCAGACATAATGACGATATCAATTAAAGAGAATGCAATAAAAATTCAAATTTAGAACTATGGAACCCCCCCTCCCTAACCAAAGGCAACACTTTTCTGAACAATGGTAACCACAAAATTAAAAAATATGACAAACTCTTCAAAAAGCTTAAATATAAATGAACATCAAACACTTATAGTGCATATTTTTACTGATAAATGCATAAAATAACACTTACGTAAGAAAATAACTTAAAAAATACAAGTTATACGCAAAGCATGCTGGGAAATATTGTAACTATTTTATGTTAACACAACACATCTCCTTTCTGTTGTCCCAACATGAATAGATTCAGTTGTATGACTAAACATAATAAATCATGTCGTGACCAAATTTTCTAAAAGTTGAGGTAAATCGGACAAGCAGCAAAAACCTTTTTTTTAGTGCAGCATACTTCGTTTACTGCTTACTAGCTTATATTTTCATATTTCAACAGTTTGAGTTATTATTAGTAGGTTGTTGGTTGTCATTTGATGTGTGAATATCTCACTCTTCACATTCATTTGTTTGATGTTTAGTGTGTATATATACTGTAACACTCGAGGATTTATTAAGAATCATTTCTCACCTCATTTCCATTTTTATCCACTAGTCAGATGTCAATATTAAGCTTAAAATGTCTTAAATTATATTTCAATGAAAAAGACTGTAAATAACATGTTTAATGTACAGTACCTGTCACACGATTCCACACAATAAACAGCAGAAAAACATACTCAACATACTTCATCGGTGTAATATATCACTATCTAAACTATTATTATTAAGATGCTGATGTGCATTTGTTCAATCAGTTTTATTAATGTAATTATATCTCAAAAATGTGTCAAACGGAACTCAGATGTGTCTTGTCTGCAATCAAAATATTATTGAAGATCTCAATATCAACTCAAACATTTCTCATGAACATAAAGAGCCTCATGACAGCACAGTGTTCCTACTGTATTCTCTCTTAAACTCACTACAAGATTATTAGATTATAGCAAAAAATAAAAAGACAAGCCATATCAGCAGATTGAATGATGGTTTCAGGGCCAAAACAATAACACAATCTATTTCTCCATCTATCTCTTCAACTATTAATATCATGCTCAGATCCTTTTATTTATTTATGAGCTGTAGTGTTTTAACAACTTACTGTGCACATCTTAAACTTTAAACGTCTAAATGAACAACAGTTGTGTGAATATATTCATGAGGTGAACACTGACGGCCATAAAAGCTGATGTTCGGAAAGGCTTTCAATGAAAAATTATTAAATAATACAGGCCCTTTAGTTGTTTGTTATTTGGTTTATGTATATCTATGTTAGATTTAAGCATGCATTTAATTAAAAACACAAAAATACAAATATGGGTATACTAGTTGTAGTGCGCTATTGCAGTATAATACATACTAAACTAGTAGTGTACTGTCGTGAATTCATATTGAGCTAGTGCACCAGTACACCTGTTCACTTGAAGTATGGTCAGGGGCAATATAAATGAACATGAACTTGTAAACTATAGATGTGTACTCAAAGTAAACTTAAAGGTGCACTTTTATAAACTAAAAACTAGGCCAATTTAGTTAAAGTGCTCTTATGTCAGTGTCTTATTTTTATATACCTGACTTTTTTTCTGAGAAGCACATAAAAGTATACTTTCTTATATTCAATTTAAAAGAACTGTACACAGAGCACATTTGAATAAACATCTTCATCTGTTAGTTCATCTGTGAAATAATAGGGCCGGAACCCACAGCAGGTTTACCAGTTGACTTTATACATTCTATTTTAGAAAAGTTTGCAAATTATGCAAACACTAAGCAATACACACACACACACACACACACACACACATGTGCATGAAGACTAAAGACACAGAGCAGAAGAGTGAACAGCAGCTTACCTGCTCCTGTTGAGCGCAGCAGGGCGATGTTGGACTGTATGTGTGTCTGTGTGTGAGAGAGAGAATAATTCACAGTTATTCTGTGGTGATGCCCCCCCCACACCCCGCTGGGACTTCTTGACTCACTTCCTGTGTCTGTGATTAACATCAAACCTTCTGTACACAAAACACACACACCTTTAACCCATAACAAATACTTATTTAATTTATTTTAATAAACATTAAGATTCTTTTATTCTTTTTATTATGTCTAATATCAATGTGAATGACAGGTCCTGTTGGGGTCTCTTACAAAAGACACACATGCGTGCGCATACACACACACAGACACTGAAACACATACTTCAAGTCTATCATTCATCAGTGAGCAGAGAACACTCACTCATTTGAGTCTGTCAGGATGAGTGTATTTTGAGTAAAGTACTGTATAGGAAACAATCATTTTTGTAACACATCTATTTACACGCACACACACTCATATGATAATTTCTGTTTTAGATTATAAATATCTTTCAGATTATCAGAATGGTGTTGTTCAGCAGAAATCAAGCGTGGCGTCAGTTCTGTCAGGTCACGTGAGTCAAGCTTGCATCAGCCGATCACCTCAGGTGCAGCTTATCAAAGTTAACCAATAACAATAATATTTATTTATATAGCACTTTTCAGACATAAAATGTAACTCAAATTCTTCACAGGTGCAAAAAAAGTTTAATATTACAAATGACATAAAATAATAACTATACCAAAAAAAGTAAATAAAGGATTAAACACAGCTCCAACCACTTTTATGACTGAAATATACAATTGTACATCATCAGTATACAAATGATAATTCATGCCACACTCCTGAATTATACCACCCAAATGGAGCATATAATGAAAATAAAACTGGCCCAAGAATTGATCCTTGAGGGACACCATACAACAATTCATGAGTATCAGACATATAATCACCTAAATTAACTAAAACAATCTGTAATATATGTTTTGAACCAATTTAAAACTTTACCAGAGAGACCTACTGTACACACATTAAGCAGAATACAATGATCATCCGATCAACCACAAAACAGTTCTTAAGAGAAAATAATGTATATAAGATGAAAATAAGATCAATTACAAGTGCAATCCTTAAATATTTTCTTAAAAACATAAGAATATAGGGCAGGCTTAGCCAATGATTATACTATACCAGTAATTTGTCCATTTGATAAACTTTTTTGTGTAACAAGCACCTCGCGACTCACGTTCTTAAGTAAGCGTGTAATGTGTTAAAAGGCATTAACAAATATTATAAATATACTTTAGCCTAAATATTACGACATCCTAACATTTGTGTGTATGTAAACATTTTCAATGTATGTAAAACCACTGCGGATTATCCAATAATGAAGCCTAAATATTGGTAAAGTAAGGCAGTTAGACGTGTCCAACATCATATCAACATAAAATTCAGAATGGGCAAGGAAACAACACCAAATACATGTAAAAAAAACTTGCACCTTTTCAAATTTGGTCCTCCGCCGGAGTATTTCAACAATTTATAACGCGACATCATCTCAAAAATCACCATAAAAAAACATAAAAAGTAACCATGTGCGTATTTACAGACAAACTGTGTTCAAGTTCGTATATTCAGACAGACGATAACATAGACATGTTGTTGGAAACGCTGTGTTGTACTCATTTCATTAATGCGAGAGACCTCGCGCTCGCGGGACAGTACTGGCGACATTTTTCCACTGAATGAAAGCTAAAGTTTATCCAAGAAGTCGCTAGATTTGTTGCTATGCTCTTCTTTTGAACAAAAGCCGCTCAAGAGCTCATAAAAGTGAGACAGACTCTGCACCTGCGTGTGTGCGGGCCAGAGAAGTGCGCGGCAGAATGAAGATAACAGAAACACTGTTATGTGACATTTTCTTCCGCTTGCTTGGGCCCCAATCGTGCATGAGCCCCATGATGCCCATTGGATAATCTGGCCCTGTCCACATGAATATTAAAATCGCCCACAATTAAGATTTGATCATATCTATAGTGACACTGATATAAAACAGGATTGAGTTTAAGAGCGCGATATAAAATGTATTTTCGCCCCGAGTCTCTGTCGAATCATTTTAATTGAATCCTGTTACGCATCATGAACTGTTCTGGTTCCCCGGGGGCTTGTATTGCGGAGACTTTGCCCAGAACAGTTTCATTCTGCCAACCTTAAATATTGCTATTGTTTAAATATTTGATGACAGTGGTTTGTTTGTGGAGATTGAATCTACATGCAAACATGTGTGTATTTGAATAAACTAACATCAACACAGCCAGACCAACACAACACAAAACCTCACCACTATTCACCTTATTATAAAGCGTGTATCATTGAGTTTGTTTTGTCATGTTTGCCCACATTTTGTTCATACTTTAAGACTGCACACGCACGCACACACACGCACACACACACGCACACACACGCACACACACACACACACACACACACACAGATAACACAGCACAAGAATGTACGGCTCTCATGTTACAGCTTTGCTCCGTGTTACACAATCACAGAGCACAAAACTTCACATCACTGACAGAACAAATGAACCTTTGGAAAACTCCATCCAATTCTGTCTGCTGTTTTTATTTGACATTCTGTGAAACATCACATTCTTCACTCTCACCACAGAAATATGTGCAGCATTTAAACCGAACACACGCACGGTTACAGTAAGTGAGGACCTCTCTTGTTTTCAATAGTTTCATCCTCACGTACTAATATTCCCCCTCACACAAACAACTGGCTAAAGATTTACGCAGTGATGGATAAAGTACATTAACTTGAGTAAAATTACAAAAATCTCGGGGAAAATTACTTTGGTAGAAGTGAAAGTAACCTTTAGGAATATGACTTGAGTAAAATCTCAAAGTTACTGATAAATATGTACTTTGGTATCAAACTAAATTGTCTTAAGTATTTAAAGTAAAGTTGAAGCAAAATATATTAAAATGGTGCTTACGTAGAAATTTACAACTTTGAAAAAGCTCGATCTGTCTCAAGCGCAGTAGTTTAATCTGGAACAACATGTTGCCAAATTGCAAAACTGTCGAAATACAAGTTCAGAAATACAAGTTCCTTTATAACTTTACAACTTAATACTTTATAAAAGGATCATTCCCTCCCACCCCCAATATTAAACCTCTAAGAGAACAACTTGGAACAAAATCTGAACAAATCTGTCCGGCCTTCACTTCTTTCTTTCCTTGCATTTCTTTCACAGTTACAACCAGTCATTTGATCATTCATTAAAAAAGAAAAAATGCTGTTTATCTTTAAAAGAAGCAGCATATTTAAACCTTTTTATGAACCGCATCCAAATTCGCCTACTTATACTATGCACTTGAAGTATGTAGTGTTCTTGTTATTGAAAAGTATATAAATATTAGTGTGTAGCAAAACTGTATGGACGCTCCGGGAAATAATAACGCGAAACGGAAGTGGCCGTTGTTGCCTAGACGACACTGTGATCATTAACAGCAACAAACATCAAATTACAGTTCTTCTTTAGATTCAAGTATTTTTTTATTTATTATTTGTATGTGTGTTTACTATATGCTTACATTTATTAATTTAGCGAAGCATCTTTTATTTACTTTGATTAATGCAGTGTAGCGTCACTAAACTCCGCCCTCTCGCGGTGAGTTGCGGTTGATATCAGCCGTTAAGTGTCCAGATTCACACTTCGAATTCTCACCGGAAACAGAAGACCATCCGGGTACTGTGAGAAGAGTCATTTCAGCACACTATGATTGGGGACAGACTCATTCTATTTTCGAATTATATTTAGGACGGACAGTATATGAATCGGGACGCACCAAAACATTTTGCGCCTGCGCATTGAGCTTTAACCGATGATTGGTTCAGCATTGTCATGTTCATTTGTCTATTTCAGTTGCATTTCAAAGCTTTTATTTTGCAGTAACGGACAAGAAAATATTTTATTGAGGAAATGTAGAGGAGTAAAAGTCTACTTAAGTATTTTAGCTTCGTTACATTACGACACTGGATTTACAGAAGATTTGAACCATTCAAACAGTGAGTGAGTCCCGCAGAGAGAGAGAGAGAAATCCACAGCCAACCAAATGATAACAAAAATACTTTATTAATATAATCTTCCTTCATTTAAAAAAATATTTGATATAAGAGAAAATATAAACTAGCATATACAGTGAGGTTTGTGTAATGCTGAATGATGTAAAGACAAACACACATTTAATAAAGTAGCAGCAGTAAATGAAGCTTCATTAACGGACTTCATGAAGAACACGTGTCGGTGACTGTTTACTGTTTAGCATCGTCAATGCTAATACTGTTATCCAAGAGAAAATACATGTTTTACCACAAATACATTTATGTTGAAATCATTTCGTATTGACATACACATCAAACCTTGCGTTTAGTTTCCAGTTATGTTCCCTTCAGCACTGTTTGGTTTTTCGAGGTTTTCGTCTCTCACTTCCAGTCAAAGGTTCGTCCCACCAGATCAAAGAACATCCGGTTGGGTTCACGGAAGTACTCGTAGAGTTTCTGCAGGATCTCCGGAGCCACCGGTGGATGTTTGCGGCCCTTCGACCCGTGCAGGCATCGGTCCCCCCCGCGCGCGCGCAGACAGTAAAACCCGCGCGTCGCGTTGAAGTAAAAGTTAGATGCGTTTATCTGCGGCTCGAGCTGTAGGAAGTTCTCCACCTTCTTTACTTCCGCTAGCGGGTCTTGAATCAGCGCGTCCCCGTCCACCAGGTGGATGCTGTCTACGGGGAACACGGCGAGCCAGCGTTCCAGATGCACGTGATACAGGCTGCGGTTCAAGGGCTTGTAGTTCGAGTTCAACTCACCCTCGCGCATGAGCAGAGTGTCGAGCGGCAGCGGGCGTTTGTGTTTCTCCAGCTGGTTGTGGAACACCTGCGTGTAATCGGACAGCAGACGAATCGTCGGGTCCCGCACGATCAGCAGCAGTTTGACGTCCGGCTTCATGCGCAGGACGCGCTCGGGCGCTTTGACGCTGGTGAAGTAGGCGGGTGTCTTCTCCACCGTCAGCTGACCCGGCAGGGCGCGCGGCATCTGTGAACGGTACCAGTCCAGGCCGCGCTGGTAGTGACTGTCCCAGTCGAAGAAGTGAACTTCGTTCTGCGCGGCGACGACAGATCCGTGAAGTTTCAACATCTCGATCAGCGCGCGCGTCCCGCCCTTCCTCACCCCGATGACAATGATGTCGGGCAGCCGCTGCGCGCCGGTGACCCGCGGGCTGATGGCCGGAAAATAAATGAAGAGAAACAGCAGCGCGAAGATCACAGCAGCCATCAAAACAACCTGACAACACACACACACACACACACACACACAATCATGTGTCATTACAATAAATAAATACGTCCTCGCGTTTTACAAAGTTGACCAACTATATGCAAAACGTTTTTCTAATGAATAAATGAACAAACAAAATCAACATACGGATTAAACACTAAATGAAAAGTCTCACGAATAGAACTTTTAAACAGAGGATTAATTACGATTATTGTTTGTTACATTAAAACATCTTGGGACATTTAAAGACTCACATGGGTCTCTCTCTTTGTGCGCGCGCGGAATCTCACCTGCTAATCGAACTCCAGAACGAGAAACTTCATCATGAGAAACAAACCATCCCGACCTCTGGTCAATACCAACAACAAACACTGGAGTGTCCGATCAGTGAAGTTTTCACGTGCCCACGGCTCTGAGTGTCCTGCGCGAGCCTGGCACACATAAACCCTACCGCGCCCCGCTGTGACGTCACCGCACAACTCCTCCTATCTTGACGTCAAAACGGCCGCTTTAGAACACTTGCGCTACTGGGATTTCTAGATAAGAATTAATTTATTGTTAATCCCGTACACAACACCTGTGAAGTTCTGATGAAGAGTGATTCATGAGACATCATCAGACTAGATGTTAAGGATCTCACATTAGCTGCTCCACTTAAATTAACATGATTAAAGCCACCGTGACGTCACACAGTGAATGAATGAAAAGCTTTATTTCGAACATGTACAAATAATAAAATTTTAGCTAATAAACAAAAAATAACAAAACAAAATAATCTAAACATATACATAAACGTAAAGGAGTAGAAAGAAGTCCTACCCCCTTCTCCACTACTCAATTATGATCATCATATTATCTTTAATTCTGTCACCATAAACCTATATTAATAAATGAATTACAATTAGTTTTTATCCACGTACTACTCAAAATATCCAAAACCCACATAATCACATTTATATCCACCATAAGGATGAATAATGTCAAGAAACTAAACAAAGCAAACAGACACACAGACTAGATAATATGACAACAAAAAATAAATAAATAATTGGTAAAAACACTATCCAAAACCCTTCTTCCTCCCTGTTGGACACAGCATGATCACTAGACTTAGTCTGTTCCACATCATCTCTCATCACACAGAAATACAAAAACGTTTTAAAGTAGTACTGACACAAAGATGTTTGAAGGTACCTAAAATGGTTTCTCACTTCTATATTAGAAAAGAATGTTTGAATTTTGCCAGAGAGTAGGTTGTGTTGTATTTTGCTTTATGCATTATTTGTGAACCAAAATGAGCCAAATTATTTCATTTTAATGACTTTGATTTAAAAATAATAATAATATGATCTCTGCAACCGGTATTGTGACTGATCCTAATTGCTCTTTTTTGTAACATAGATAGTGATGATAGTCTTTTATTTCATAAGTATTACCCCAAACCTCCACACAGGACGTTGATCAGTGCACAATATAGAATGTGGAGTGATTTATAGATCAGAATTTATTCTACTTTACTATAGTCTACTCTACTCAACTCTTCTATAGTCTACTCTACTCTACTCTACTCAACTCCTCTATAGTCTACTCTACTCTACTCAACTCTTCTATACTCTACTCTACTCTACTCTACTCAACTCCTCTATAGTCTACTCTACTCTACTCTACTCTACTCTGCTATAGTCTACTCTATTCTACTCTACTCTACTCTACTATAGTCTACTCTACTCAACTCTTCTATAGTCTACTCTACTCTACTCTACTCAACTCCTCTATAGTCTACTCTACTCTACTCAACTCCTCTATAGTCTACTCTACTCTACTCTACTCTGCTATAGTCTACTCTATTCTACTCTACTCTACTATAGTCTACTCTACTATAGTCTACTCTACTCTACTCAACTCCTCTATAGTCTACTCTACTCTACTCTACTCTACTCTACTCTGCTATAGTCTACTCTACTCTACTCAACTCCTCTATAGTCTACTCTACTCTACTCTACTCTACTATAGTCTACTCTATTCTACTCTACTCTACTCTACTATAGTCTACTCTACTCTACTCTACTCTACTCTACTATAGTCTACTCTATTCTACTCTACTCTACTCTACTATAGTCTACTCTATTCTGATCTACTCTACTTTATTCTACTCTACTCTTCTCTACTATAGTCTACTCTATTCTACTCTACTCTACTTTATTCTACTCTACTATAGTCTACTCTATACTGATCTACTCTACTTTATTCTACTCTACTCTATTCTACTTTATTCTACTCTACTCTACTCTACTATAGTCTACTCTATTCTAATCTACTCTAATCTACTCTA
The DNA here is from genome assembly GCA_029783895.1 of Triplophysa bombifrons. Lineage (NCBI taxonomy): Eukaryota > Metazoa > Chordata > Actinopteri > Cypriniformes > Nemacheilidae > Triplophysa > Triplophysa bombifrons. Next base: position 509,395 of record JAPMJR010000033.1, on the reverse strand, counting down.
CTCTATTCTACTCTATTCTACTTTATTCTACTCTACTCTACTATAGTCTACTCTATTCTAATCTACTCTAATCTACTCTACTCTATTCTACTCTATTCTACTTTATTCTACTCTACTCTACTATAGTATACTCTATTCTATTCTAATCTACTCTACTCTATTCTATTCTATTCTATTCTAATCTACTCTACTCTACTCTACTCTACTCTACTCTACTCTACTCTACTCTACCCTACTCTATTACATCTAATGTTGTGCCAATCAGATTTGAACATTTCAAACATGGAAAGCTTGGAGCAGATGCAGGAAGAGAAGTCTCCGTCCAAGATAAACATTCATATATACACACAGAATACATGAGAAGCAGACACATCGGTTCAGATGAGTGATGGCTCTGGACTGTGCCAGGGTGGAGCGGATGGGCTGATATCACATCCACACACATCATAAAACTCCTTTAGTGTGTATCTGTGAGAAGTGAAGTGTGTGTCATGTGTTTGTGTGTAAGAGAAAATTAGTAAAATACCAGCGGCATGTTGAGACAAAATCAACCAACCGTATAGAAACATCTGAAAGATGATGAAGAAATGTAGTAAGTAGTGCTGTCAAACGATTAATCACGATTTTGTACATACTGTATGTCTGTGTACTGTGCATATTTACATATTTTTTTTATAAAAACATACGCATTTATTTAATAAAAAATAAAATATTAATATTAATAAACATTTACATATCATTAAAATGATTGGCAAATATGAATAAATGTTAATATTTTATATAATGAACTGAACATGTTTGTGTACATGTATGTGTTTATTAATGCAAAATGAATATGCGCCGTACACAGACATACATTATGTAAACACAGACTTTTATTCTAGATGCGATGAATCGTTTAACAGCCCTACTTTAAAGCTCAAGTCAACATGGAATTTCAAACAACTACTCTTTTGATGACTCTACATGACAGATTGTAATAATGAACGTCTGATTTGAAGATTTCTATTTGAAAAACATAAGAATTTCTATTGGTTATTTGTGAGAGCAGTGATTCTCGAGTAAACACAACAGATGAGTAGAAGTCAGCGCATCTATACCCATAATCCACTGGGGTCTGTCTTTAACTCATTCCATTATATTTTTCTGCTATTGCAATGGTTCTGTGTGATGGAGCCCGCGGGTGTAATGTGGCACGACATTGAGACAAAATGATGAGAATCACTCTGTGATTAGTTAGATGTTGGTAAGAAAGTGTTTCATGAATCACCGAACGTTAACGTGAGATCAAGTTGAATATTGGCATAGGATGATCATGTTGAAGTGAATAAAAGTCAATGTCTGTTGCGTTGTGTCGTGCTAAAGAAAAACTTTGTCGATGTGTTTCTCGTGAACGGTCGTGTGCTGATCGTCATGGCGACGGCGTTTCAAACACACAGAACCTGAGCTCTCTCTGCTGCTCGCTCCAGTGTTCACACCCCACAAGAACAACAAGTTGATGTAATGCAGATCTGAGATCAGTCGGGTGGTTCTGTCTTCAGCAGAAGTCTGGACAGAATCAGTGCTGCTGCTCTGCATGCAAAAGTGTTTGAGTCGTGATGTAACTGCATGTGTGTGTGCGTGTGTGATGAAGTGACATCAGAAGGAAAATTCTGCTAAAGCTTGTTAAAGACTAACAGAAGACATGATTCATGTGAAGAGAGGACAAAAACATCTACATTCACGCATTTGGGCCTTTTTGTATTAGTTTAATACATTTTTTGTGTGTTTTACATGTGAATTTAGTCCATGACTTTTGTGTCGTTCTCCTAATTGAGCTACAGGAGCATCACTGGGGTTTATCTGAAGAACAAATGAGCAGCATCATACACACAAGGCCTGACTCCACGGGGGGCCAGGGTGGGCTTTGGCCACCCCATCAGAAGCTTTGCCCACCCTGCCTCCACCCAGAGCCGTTGAGAAAGAGGATCTGTGAACCGCCACTGCTGTGAAAAAACTGTTCCATTGCAGTGAACAGAGATAGCACAACTCTCTCTCTCAGCGACTCTGCGTCCACCCTGCCCACACACCACACAAGATGAATGCTTTATTCGAGTCAGCTCCGAACGTTTTTCTTTTCTGTTTCCTCTTTATGGTGAGACAGTCTTAGCTCATTCACTTTGATACATATATTTAGGTACTCTCCTCGGCCTCCGCCCACCTGGAAAATCACATGGCCCACCTTTCCTCTCATATCTGGACCCGGGCCTGATACACACACATGTATACAGACCGATTGCTCGGGTCCAGTGTGTTGTGTTCTTGAGGGATGAAGCAGTCAAACATTTTACCTGACCTCACACCAAACACTTTGAAAAACCTGAATGATGTTATTTTGTTCATATGTGTGTGTGTTTCATTAAGCACACTTGAAATATCATGATCTTGAAGTCCATGAACTGAACAATGGTCACACACACACACCGACAGTCAGGTTAAACAACACATCCTGTGAGATTCACAACCTTTATAGAAGACACACACACACACACGCACACACGCAAGCAAACATACACACAGAATTTTCTTCACACTGCAGTATGCATTGCATGTTAAACTAATTTGTTCCCAAACCCCACCGCTCCCTCTCATCTCAAACCTCGTCAAAATCAAATGCAACGGACATAAAAAAAACAGTCATTATATTTACAGTATATGAGATAATATCAGAATCAAAGAACATAGATAAAGACAGACATAAATAAACAAAAGAGAGAGACAAGAGAGAGAAGTGGCAGATGGTTTCTTTCAGGTCCGTTTTTTTATATAAATCACATCTGACTGCTTCTCTTCTATCAAATTTCATTACACACACCAAACACCTTACATCATACACTTATTATATATATATATATAAACAACACGTGTGTGGACTGTCCTACAAAACTCTCTCTCTCTCTCTCTCTCTCTTAAAGGCAGGGTGGGTGATCCTGTCCGGAAACATTTATTGTCATGTTGGTTTAAATCTCTTTACATCCTGTTAGCAATCAAGAAGTATAGTTGTGAATTAATATTTTTATAATTATATTTCGTCTGTGAAAGGTGTAGGAGAAAAACATGTTCGCCCAATCAAAACATTCTGTCCTAACGCTGTGACTGGTCATGTGTACATTTTCAGCCAATGTATCTTGCATCCGTCTGCGCACCGTGTTAACGCAGACGTCATACATCATCAGTGCGCTCAGGCTGCTGTGTCAATGTAGAGAGAATCGTGGACAATCAGCAAAAATCTAACTTTCCTGCGGAACGGACAACAAATACATCTACAAAACGAAAGTCTGTTTTTGAAAAAGCAGTGAGGAAAAAACATCTGGATCATGAAAGAGGAAAAAAAGGAATTAACATGGGTTCAGCCTTTACACGATGGAGACAGCTGCTGCAGGCAAAGGGTCTGAAAGACGATACTGTGGTTGCTCTATTTCTTTTGGACAGGTATGTACATGCTTCCAGAAGAATCTAATGGATTTAGTTTCTAGTCCGTTATGTGGATTTATGAAATACATTCATGTGTTTGAAGGAGGCGTGGATTTGGATGGTAAATCGCATAGAGGGCGGGATTATAATCTCAGTGCTAGCAGGCCGTGTTGCCAGATTGACTGGAGAATATCCAGCCCACAGGCTCAATAAAACCCGCCGAGTCCAACAAAAACCAGCCCAAAATTTAACTGCCGAAATAATGTGATTGAAATGTATTGCAATGTCAATAAATGATGATAATGAGCATTTATCTCCTTAAAACGAACTGACAAGATGAAAAAATATAATTTAACCAGGAAAACAGGTCAAACATATTTAAGTATTCACATTTAGTCATTTAGCAGACGCTTTTATCCAAAGCGACTTACAAGTTGGGTAAACAATGGAAGCAATTGGGTCAAACATAAGGACAACAAAAAGCATAAGAGCAATAAAAACATGTCTCACAAAGCCTACCATAGTGTACAGAGCCAAGTTTAGTTTATCTAAGCTTAAATAAGCATGCATATTATTTTTTTCTCGATATTGTAGAATATGACTAATATGTCCAGAAACCACTTCAAAGTGACAATCAAGAAATTAACCAATGACTTTAACCCTCAAAAACACATTTTGTGCAAAAAGTGCCCACTATAATTAATCGGATTCAGAAAGCTGGATAGGCATTTTCCGCTCGTTCATGTACTTCATTCATTCAATTCATTGATACACACAACAGAACAAAAAAAACAAAAAACAATAATGTACTGGCCTTTGAAAGTTGCCTTAACATCTGACAGAACTACAGTACGTCTTTCGTGAATCTGTCAAGGACGAGTATGATGAACAGAAGTAACGTAAGTAGAATCCCATATTCAGTTTGATTTTTATTCAATCATTCAACTGCTGTGAATTCAGTTATAGTTATATTTACAAAGTCTTTGAGTCGTCTGTCACCACATGTGTAATCCACGTTGTGAAATTTGAGTTCCTCTCCCTACCTTGCAACATATATTTGGGCCACTTTGGCATTGCGATCGCTTCAAAATACTAAATCTGGTCCTTTATAGAGCCAAAACCCCGTCACTCATGAGCCATCACATGATCTCAACTGTAGATTGATTGACAGACAGTGTTGGATAAATTACTCTGAAAAAGTAATGAATTACTACTTATTAGTTACTAGCTACATATTCAATAGTGCCATTAGATTAGTGAACAAATGACTCTCTACAAAAAGTATTTAATTACTTCTTAATGACTTTCTATATCGAACATCAACCTTGATGAGTTTAGTGATTCAAACGTCTCTTTTAATTCATCCAAAACAATAATATTAAACTACATAAAGTACTCTGTTTAACTGACCAAAGTATTACAAATGTGAGAATTATACATTAAAGAACAGATATTAATGTCAGACTTTGAATTTTTATGTAAATTCCACTATTGCACACATATATTACACAGAGTATTTAGTTGAATTACATCAAAAGTACCTGTAACTAAATCACAGAAAATATAAGAGTGATCCCTTACTTCACTTTTTCAAGGGAAAAGTAGTACATTTAAAGTCACTAATTACTTGTTGTTGTGCACTGTTGACAAGTGAGGTCTCCCTTTCCCAAACCTGATTGGTTAAACTGAACCAAAAAGAGCTGTGTTAAGGAATAGAGTGTTTGTGACTGCACGACACATTATTTTAGAACATTTTGAAATAACTTGACTGATCACAAGCAAAGAAAAGACAAGCTGCTTAGGTGAGTTTTTAATTTCATAAGCAACCCAGATTTTGTCCGCCCTTCCAATGCCTTTTTGGACGGGAACCTGCCCAATCTGGCAACACTGCTAGCAGGCTAAAGATTTCCATATCAACCACCCCACCTTTAATTCTAGGGAATTTAATGTCATTCGTGACTTCCATACACAGCAAAGCTCAAATAAAAGCCTCCAGAAAATCTTCTGTGCATTCAGCATCTCAATAAGAAGCACATGTTCTGTGCGTGTTTTCATGAATGTCT
>JAPMJR010000033.1:496379-498879 GCA_029783895.1 Triplophysa bombifrons | reverse complement strand
AGTCAAAGTAACAAGAGCTCAGTTCCTCGACTGGAACCTGAAGGTTTTCCCAGAAGCCTCTGTGTGTGTGAGAGTGTGTGCGTGTGTGTGTGTGAGAGTGTGTGCGTGTGTGTGTGTGTGTGTGTGTGTGTGTGTCACTGTGTGTGTGTGTGTGTGTGTGTGTGTGAGAGTGTGCGTGTGTGTGTGTGTGTGTGTGTGTGTGTGTGTGAGAGTGTGCGTGTGTGTGTGTGTGTGTGTGTGTGTGTGTGTGTGTGTGTGTGAGAGTGTGTGCGTGTGTGTGTCACTGTGTGTGTGTGAGTGTGTGTGTGTGTGTGTGTGTGTGTGAGAGTGTGCGTGTGTGTGTGTGTGTGTGTGTGTGTGTGTGTGTGAGAGTGTGTGCGTGTGTGTGTGTGTGTGTGTGTGTGTGTGTGTGTGTGTGTGTGTCACTGTGTGTGTGTGTGTGTGTGTGTGTGAGAGTGTGCGGGTGTGTGTGTGTGTGTGTGTGTGTGTGTGTGTGTGTGTGTGAGAGTGTGTGCGTGTGTGTGTGTGTGTCACTGTGTGTGTGTGAGTGTGTGTGTGTGTGTGTGTGAGAGTGTGCGTGTGTGTGTGTGTGTGTGTGTGTGTGTGAGAGTGTGTGAGAGTGTGTGCGTGTGTGTGTGTGTGTCACTGTGTGTGTGTGTGTGTATGTGTGTGTGTGTGTGTGTGTGTGTGTGTGTGACGTCAGCAGAGCAGATGATGCAGTGACCTGCGAGTGATGGAAAAAACATCTTTGTCAAACTCGACTCTGGGAACTGGCCCCCTATCATTGGGTCCAGGGTCAGAGGTCAAACATAAAATTTATCTCATGCATGTGGGAGTACGGTATGAGAATGTTTTCTGCTTCAATACACAGTTAATCTGATTTCATTAGCCTTTAGAAATGTACTGTCCATTGAACAAGTAAAGTAAGGGATTACTCTTCTTTTTTAATTTAATGAAAGTTACTTCTGATGTAATTAAAGTAAATACTGTGTTTAGTATAAGTGTGTGCAATAGTGGAATTGACATAAAAATTCAAAGTCTAACTTTAAAATCGGTGCTTTAATGTATAATTCTCACATTTGTAATACTTTGGTCAGTTAATAATACTACTTTATATAGTTTAATATTATTGATTTGAATGAATTAAAAGCCGTTTCATGTCTATCATTGAATCACTGAACTCATCAAGGTTGTTATAGGATATATAAAGTCATAAGCAATAAGTAAGTAAATTCTTTTTGGACAGAGTCATTTATAGAGTAACTTACCCAACATTCCAGTAGAATCATAGTACGCCCATACACACTCGCACCCACGCACACACACACACACACACACACACACACACACACACACACACACACACACACACACACACACTCACAGACACGCACACACTCACACACACACCTGAGTCAAGAGGAGACAAATGTGAGATGACCAGGGTCAGGAGGAACAGCAAATGTCTCAACTGGAGAAGAAAATTAGTTATTAATGAGATCTGTTTTGTTATTATTCTGATCTTTGTGTGTATATGATTTCAGACTGTCAGACAATATCAAAATAACAAACTTCATCCTACTGTGTGATTGACAGCCAGAGAGAAAGAATGTGTTCAAGAAAAACAGAACTTACAACGTCTGTGTGTGTTGTGGTGTGTGTGTGTGTGTGTGTGTGTGTGTGTGTGTAGCTGGACTCTTGGTTCACTGACGTTCATCTTCAAACAACAACATTCCCTGCAGCGATTGTTTAGTCTCTGCTCAACCAGACCACAGTGACACACACACACACACACACACACACACAGGTCTTAACCTCAGAGTGACCTGAGATATAAGAACCAAAGACCCCTGATGCCACCAGAGGGTGCTGTCATCACAGAGAGAAATAGACCAAAATCATAAATCCATTAATTCAAGAAAACACCTACAAATTATAATCTGTCATCTGACATGACTGAAAAATCACTCTCAAATGTTTCGGTACAGATCAACAACAGCTATTTTTAACAGCAATCAATCAGGAATGATCATATGATGCTCAACATATTCTGATCACATTAAACAACTGGTTGTTATCACAAGAATAATCCCCGACAGTGTGATCAGGTGAAGCTGAGGGTCTTGTGTCACACTGAAGGGGTTTATTTGGCGATAACAGTCGGCTGCTTGTAAATTATCTTGCTTATAACACGGTAACTTGCACATGTGAAAAAAACTGGACATAAAATGTGAATTTGAAATATGTTATCAGCTCATTTTACTGAATGCAGACCTTCCGCGAGGAGGAAAAGACGTTTACGTTTCGATTTTAAAGTAAGAAACGATCGTAAGAAAATTGGTTTAACATATTTATATTTTCATTTTTGTGTAATACTAAACTGTCCCTCTCAAAATGATTTGCTTCATGCAGGTTACAGGTTGTTATTAGTTTTGAGCGGTTGTTATATGAAAATAACTCTTGGAATTGTCGCGACTGGCCAATCAGACTCATGCATTCA
>JAPMJR010000033.1:462714-485879 GCA_029783895.1 Triplophysa bombifrons | reverse complement strand
GTAGTGAAGTGAAGTGTGTGATGTAGTGAAGTGAAGTGTGTAGTGAAGTGTTTAGTGTAGTGAAGTGTGTAGTGAAGTGTTTAGTGTAGTGAAGTGTGTAGTGAAGTGTTTAGTGTAGTGAAGTGTGTAGTGAAGTGAAGTGTGTGATGTAGTGTAGTGCAGTGTAGTGAAGTGTGTAGTGTTGTGTAGTGAAGTGTTTAGTGTAGTGAAGTGTGTAGTGTAGTGAAGTGTGTAGTGAAGGGGTTAGTGTAGTGAAGTGTGTGATGTAGTGTAATGTGTAGTACAGTGTAGTGAAGTGTGTGATGTAGTGTAGTGTAGTGTGTAGTGCAGTGTAGTGAAGTGTGTGATGTAGTGTAGTGCAGTGTAGTGGAGTGTGTAGTGTTGTGTAGTGAAGTGTTTAGTGTAGTGAAGTGTGTGATGTAGTGTAGTGCAGTGTAGTGAAGTGTGTAGTGTTGTGTAGTGAAGTGTTTAGTGTAGTGAAGTGTGTAGTGAAGTGAAGTGTGTGATGTAGTGTAGTGAAGTGTGTAGTGAAGGGGTTAGTGTAGTGAAGTGTGTGATGTAGTGTAATGTGTAGTGCAGTGTAGTGAAGTGTGTGATGTAGTGTAGTGTAGTGTGTAGTGCAGTGTAGTGAAGTGTGTGATGTAGTGTAGTGCAGTGTAGTGGAGTGTGTAGTGTTGTGTAGTGAAGTGTTTAGTGTAGTGAAGTGTGTAATGTAGTGTAGTGAAGTGTGTAGTGTTGTGTAGTGAAGTGTTTAGTGTAGTGAAGTGTGTTATGTAGTGTAAGGCAGTGTAGTGAAGTGTGTAGTGTTGTGTAGTGAAGTGTTTAGTGTAGAGAAGTGTGTAGTGTAGTGTAGTGCAGTGTAGTGAAGTGTGTAGTGTTGTGTAGTGAAGTGTTTAGTGTAGAGAAGTGTGTAGTGTAGTGCAGTATGTGAGTTGGAGAGTATATAGTGACTGGGGTAGATTTTGTCTCCTGCCGTTTGGGTATTTTTATTTTTAAACATGTGGTCAACATTCCACTGGTTCCATTTCCCGGAACCTTTATTAGAGCCGCGCTCACATTGGCTGAAGACTGTGTGTGTGTGTGTGTGTGTGTGTGTGTGTTTATGCACAATAATATTCACCATATGATGAATTCAGTTTAAATTCAACAATAAAACAGAAATGGAGACATTCACCAGATAAATTATAATCTAGGATTATTACTATAAGAATGCATTGGACTATTAGTCATTTTGTGTGTTATTGTGTGCATGCGTGTGTGTGTGTGTGTGTGTGTGTGTGTGTGTTTGTCAATGTGAAAGCTCTTTCTCTATGTTTAATGTGATCTGTACTAAAGAGAAATCAGTCTTAAAATGATCCATAGTTCTCTTCATAAAACTATTATTGTTTTTGGTGGGTGTTGATGACATCACTGTTGAGGCACTGAGCGTGTGAAGCTGAAGCTCCGCCCACTGTGCAGTGTGTTTGTTTTGGTTAGACGTTTATGTGATAAAATGCAGGAGTGTGTAAAAGGCCGCACAGGGAACCAAACACGTTTGAAACAAGACACACACTAACACACTGTTTGTGTCTCTGCTCTCAATCGCTCTGTCTGTGTCACTGAGAGCCCACCAAACACACACACACACACACACGGGTCTGTTCAATTGTGAAGTGTGACATGTCACTGTGGCGAAGTTTATTTGTGCAGTGTTTTCTGACACTTACACCATAATGCTTCTACTGCAACACACACATGTGCACGCACGTACACACATGGTTGTATAATGGTATTTTCTGTCCACCAATCAATAGACGGCTACAGAGAGACAGAGAGAGGAATGAGTGTTTTCTGAGGGATCACAGGATAGTCAAGTTTAAGTTCATGACTTTATATTCAGATATTCTGTTTTTGACAACGTCTGATCAATAAAATCACATTTGTCATCAAGCTCTTCTGGATGATGTGTTTCTTATCTTTGTTGTTGTGATGTCACTGAACACTGAGGTCAGGTCAGATGATGCTGACGGTGTCATATAAAGCTGCTCATCTGTCAAAGGGCAAACAGACGCTGTGCAGATGTTCACAGACCTTCAGTGTTCATCTTAAAATCACAGCTGTGTGTGTGTGTTGATGATCAGATCATTGATGTAATCATGTTTAACAAGCTGCCAGTAAAGAGTGAACAAAGACCTCTGACCTCAGCATCTGTCAGCTCTACACACAACACAACACATTACTGCACGTGTGTGTACAGGTTCACCTATCATTGTGTGATTGTGTAGACTGATCCACCTGCGTTGTGCAGCCGTGTGTCCAGAGGTTCAGTAGTAATCTGCCCAACACAAGTGTGTTATTTATGTGAATGTGTGTGATTGTGTAACGCTGACCCGTCACCTCGAGGTCATGACACCTGTCATATTATCAGACTGACAGCCGCACGCTCAGTCACTCTAATTCTGTATAATTAACCCAGTTTAACTACTTCCTGTTCTGAAGAACTTAAAGAGTGCCGGTCACACACACACGTGCGCACAATTTTACTACTGAATGAAACAATTTACATTAAAAGAAAAACCTTGTACATTATATATTAATCTCGTCTTGTCGTTGTCTCATTGTACATACAGAAACACACACAGCTGAATTCATCTACACAAACTTTTGAAAAATGAGGCACTTAAATCTTGACTAAAAATGACCAAAAGGTTTCCAGTTTCAAACATTCCTTGACTCATCCCTTTACCTCTCTCTCTCTCTCTCTCTCTCTCACACACACACACACACACTTAAGAGAGTGTGTGTAAGAACACCTGGCTGCAGGTGGGAGCTGTCTCCCCCATTTAACACAACACACACCTCTACCATGTCAACCCTTGACCTTCGACCTAACCCTGCCAGACTGTGTGTGTGTGTGTGTGTGCGCGTTTGTGTGTGCATTACAGGTGATCACACAACCCCTCAAGTTCAAAGCCACAAAGCACTCGGAAACATTTAGGGGCCACCTGTCAATCAAATCTTTGAAAGCCCCACCTCTTTTTGAGTCTCACATCATCTTCTTCATCATTAAAACTGAATTATTATTACAATGAACACAATGAACACATTAATACTGTAGATTTCAACAACAATGCATTCACATACCGGTGAGTGTGTGTGTGTGTGTGTGCGAGTGTGTGTGTCATCTGGAGGGTCACACCGAGGTTCCTCAGAGCCCAACCCTACACTGTTCTCTCTTCTGAGATCTCAACAATAGGTCACACATACACGCACATGCACGAACACACACACGCACAAACACACACAAGCACAAACACACACAAGCATGAACACACACAAGCACGAACACACACATGCACGAACACACACACACAAGCACGAACACACACACGCATGAACACACACGCACGAGCACACACACACGAGCACATATGCACGAACACACACACACAAGCACAAACACACACACGCACAAACACACACAAGCACAAACACACACAAGCACGAACACACACAAACACGAACACACACATGCACGAACACACACACACAAGCACGAACACACACATGCACGAACACACACACGCACGTACACACACACACAAGCACGAACAGAAACACGCATGAACACACACGCACGAGCACACACGCACGAACACACACACACACGAACACACACACACACGCACATGCATGCACAAACATACATGCACGCATGCACACACACATATGGACATAACTGATGACATTAAACACACTCTCTTTTTCCACGTTTAATGCGACCTTTGTAGTCATAACGTCATACTGTACACACTGTCTGTTGAATCCTTTAAACCTCAACACTTCACATTATTCATCATTTTGTTCTTTTTCAAATCTTTTTTTCTCACAGGGACCCCACAGGCTCAACAATTCCTGAATTATTACCATCTATGTGGGGACATTTGGTTAAGCACACACACACACACACACACACAAACAGGTAACGTTAACTTCTTTTCACCATGAACATGCGGCCGGAGAAGATAAAAGGCCCAGTTTCACCTCTCATGTGTCTGTGCTGAGGGACCTGCTCTCTTTCAGGTCCTTCACGGCTTTAATTTGTGCGTCACTGCTGCCGTTGCTTTTGTAACATCTTCACACAATGCAGGTAGAATAATTCTCCTGCTCTTATTAAAAGTGTACGAGGCGTTAAAGCTTGACAGCAGCACAAAGAAGGGAGGGAAATATTTGTGCGGGCCGCTCCGGTTTCACCTGACATTCTCCCCGCGCGCACACACACACACACACACACACACACACACACACACCTGAGCTGTTTGACTTTTGCACGTGAGGTATTGTCCTCCGGCCCACCGGGAACAGAAGAGGAGGAACCGTTGCATGAAAAGATGAATGAATAAATAAATAAACAACTGGAAGAAGAATTGGCGTGGGGAGAGCCCTCACCTGTGTGTGTGTGTGTGTGTGTGTGTCCACACAAACGCTGAATAATTCACAACATAATTGTTGGGGGTTAATTGTCTGCATGGCATTAAAGTTTGAGCGTGCTGTAAGTGTGTGTGTGTCCACTTACTGACGGTGACAGATGGGGTTTGTGTGCAGGTGTCAGGTGAGGGCTTGTCTCTTATATTCACAGAAGTCTCTCTTTCTCTCTCGGAGGGATCAGGTTTTCTCTCTGGGTGACAAAAGCACAAACCCACCTCTCTGTCTGACTCCATCTTCTCAATTATTGATGCTCGCAGAAATATCTATAGAACACGGCACATGAAACTGTAAAGGTCGTGTTCCTCAAACCCTTCCTCTACGATCTTCTGGAGTCTCGATTGAGAAATTCCCTCATCTGTAAAATCTCACATTCGAAAAACACCAGACGTGATGTTTATAAATAACAAAAATAATGTGACTCTGTTTTCTGTTTTCTTTCGTGTTGACTCATAAGAAGACACATCATAACTCTCATGTGATTGACTGATCTCATCTGTAGCACTTACACGACTCCATCTGTGTGATTCAACCGTTAGCATTCTCACACACACGAGCAGAAGAGAAACATTCTGCACTTTAACTTTCATAAAAATTTTGATAAGAAATCACAAAAACCTCACAAAATACAATGTAAATTCCAAACCGAGCAATAGAAACGCTGATGTTTCTTGATGAAAGTCTTCCTGCTGTTTAGAAAATTAAACAAACTTTCTCAAACTTTTTCTAATTAATCTTCACGTTAAATCATTCTGTTGTCGTGTCATGTCCTCCTTGCGGTCTTAGAATTTAATTATAACAAACTGACACATACAAATATCTTTACTCAAGTGCGTCTGTACAAAACATCACTTTTATATATATTCTATGTATTTATATATGAAGAGTTTGGTTCCAAAATGAGATAACTGTTTTAAAAGAAAATGTTTTAATGTTTTTATTATGTTTTTATTGTGTTAGTTAGCTTTATTTTTGGAGTTATTATGTCTTAAATCAAAACAAACCAACTGCAGTTTGATTGATATTACAGTAATTGGAATGCACAGTAAAAAACTTTATTCTTTTATTTATTGTAACAATCAAGTGGGACTCGACTCTGATCCATGAATAATACAGTCGAATCCCATCTGATCTGTGTCATAAAACATTCTGATCAATGTCAGTTTAGAGCCGATAGTCTGTGACTTCCTGAACAGGAAGATGCCTTCAATAAATACTGTGTGTGATTATCAAGAAAAACATCTAGAACATCATCTAGAACTAAAGTCCAACAGTCAAGAGTTATGTACATCACACTAAAGATCAAAGTGTGATCGCATGAAGATGATTTGAATGTTGAAGCACTGTTAATGTCTGTTGGTTATCAGGATTGACGCTCAGTGTTCCCTTTTAAAGCAGACTGAACTCATTCATGAAACTAAACAAATGTCACCGCAAATATATTTATTTTTCTCAAGCGTGCTGCACTCCAAACTAACAGTGTGTTCTCATTCATTAATGCAGCGGTTAATGAGCGGCTCGGGTCAGGAGGAGTTAAGTTAAAATAACATCATTAGTTTGCACTCTTAATCACTCCTGCTGCCATTAGTGTAAAGAACAAACTCTTGATTCAGAACGCACAAACAACCAAAACACAACATTAACTCAACACACACACACGGAATTGTCTGGCAAAATAACGTGCACACTCAAAGCAGTGCGTGTGTGAGTGCGTGTGTGTGTGTGAGCATGCATGTATGCGTGTGTGTGTGGCAGAGAAACACCTGTTCTAGCTCTTAATGAAGTGGAATACCCTGCAGGCCTGTCGACTATTTACATTTACATTTATGCATTTGGCAGACGCTTTTATCCAAGGTGACTTACATTGCATTATGCTATACATTTAAACTTAGGTATGTGCAATCCCCTGGGATCTAACCCACAACCTTACGTTGTTAACACAATGCTCTTACCACTGAGCTACTGGAAATCTTCCTCAACACGTAAATATTGACTGTTATCTTTATTTAATTATTATATATTCTGACAAAACATCAGCAAGGCGACAAGGGTCACACTTTCATTCTCACTGTGCTGAATAAACCAGAAAACTGATCAGAAACTGATCCTTCCAACCCAATCATCTCATTCTAAGAACAGCATTAGTGTGTGTGTGTGTGTGTGTGTGTGTGTGTGTGTTTTGTGTGTGTGTGTGTGTGTGTGTGTGTTTTGTGTGTGTGTGTGTTTTGTGTGTGTGTGTGTGTGTGTGTGTGTGAGTTTGTGTGTGTGTGTGAGAGTGTGTGTGTGTGTGTGTGTGTGAGTGTGTGTGAGTGTGTGTGTGTGTGTGTGTGTGTGTGTGTTTTGTGTGTGTGTGTGTGTGTGTGTGAGTGTGAGTTTGTGTGTGTGTGTGAGAGTGTGTGTGTGTGTGTGTGTGTGTGTGTGTGTGTGTGTGTGTGTGTGTGTGTGTGTGTGTGTGTGTACGTGTGAAATGACAGCTTTGCTCTGTTGCACATGATGGATGTGCTGAACTAAGCACTGACATGACCTGAGAGCACATACACACACACACAAATGCACATTAACGCACAATCACACATTTACATACAGTAACATTTTGCACTTGCTAAAACCAATATTCAAAATAATTGTTAAAAAAGCACGCAATATCGATTTAAAGAAGTTAAATGTTGTTCATTTTAAAAGTAAGCACTAGAAACTAAATTTCCATGAACCCCGATCTTTCATACACACGCACGCACACACACAGGTGTATAGTCCTCTTCCTCACTCATACACATGAAATTTTACAAATGAGAACACAATCCTATCTCAACTGTTTCTCACATCAATGAGATGAAGAGAGAGCGAGACTCAGATAACTGAGTGATTTTCACACTTCAAATCGTAGATATCTCAGCTTCATCTCAAACAGAGCTCAGATTAGCCACAACACATTCTTTTGTCTAATTTATCTAGAAATGTTAGGACACACATCCAACACAACATTGATCCTTAAAATGACAGAAAATCCTGAATGCAGCCCACTGAAGTTCAATGATATGACAGAACATTCTGTAACAGAAAACTGAACAAGAACCAGTGTTGGGTGTGACTAGTTACTCTTATTTAATTTAATGAAAGTTACTTCTGATGTAATTCAACTAAATACTGTGTGTAATATATGTGTGTGCAATGGTGGAATTGATATCAAAATTCGAAGTCGAACATTAAAATCTCTCCTTTAATCCATAATTCTCACATTTGTAATACTTTGGTGGGTTAAAAATACTACATTATATAGTTTAATATTATTGATTTGAATGAATTAAAGGAGCTGTTTCATGTCCTTGAATCACTGAACTAAAAAAGGGTGGTTTAGGATATAGAAAGTAATCAGTAATTAAATACTTTTTGGAGAGAGTCATTTGTTCAGTAATCTAATCACACTATTGAATATGTAACTAGTAATTCACTACTTTTTCACAGTAACTTACCCAACACTGACAAGAACAAAAGTAATTTTTTTTGATGGCTGATTGACTTCTTTGGAAACAATAAAGAATACAAAACTAAAGACGACATTTTCTACTGACTGAGAACTATGAAAGAGCAACTTTAGAGCCATGAAACGGTGCTCAGGGTTAGGTCAGACAAACCAGCTATTGTACCAGCCAAACTTCAGGAACATGAAATCACAATAAAACAGACGTGTGTGTGTGTGTGTAGGCAATGTGGCCTGTGTCACGGCACTCAGTGGAAAAATACAACACGCTTAAACACTCCAATAGTGAAGCTTCCCAGCGCCAGCACACGATCACACACAACGTCATGTTCAGTCCTTCTAAATCTCTCTTTCTCTTTCAGCAGCTGAAGTGTACAAGCTTTCTGGCTCCCATCAGAAGAAAAACAAATCTTAAATCAAACTCAGCCAATCAGCACGGCTGTCCACTTACAAGGGTCTTTAGGGCAAACATTACTGTAGCACTGCTTCAACTTCACGCAGACAGTGAAAAGAGCCAATGTCATCTGGACGTTTGTGAAACCGACTACCAGCACCTATTTTGGCTGGTGGGAGCCGCGCTGTTGGGGGCCGTCTGGAGTCAAACGTTTATCCAGAACTCATGTTTGTCATTGCTGTCAAACGTCTCATTAAGCATGTTGTCATTTTAAAACCTTTAGAAAAGGACACGCATGAAGAATACACCCAGATTTGACATTGCTGGACTAAACTGCAGCTCGCACACAAACAACTGCAAGAACATCTTAAGAAACCCCCAAAAAACTTGTGATGAAGTTCATTTGATGACTTACCAGAGTTTGAGGACTGCACGCAGAGTTTCCTTATTCTACAAGAAAAAAACATTTCAATGTTATAAAGCACTAAGTGCTGCAAGTCAAAGGTTAAACAAGAGAAATGTGTTTTTATTCCTGAACAGTTCAGCACTAAACATATGCATTAAATAACGACACAATCAAGAACATGATTTGTTAAAATAAAGGTAAAGCGAAAGATTATTTCTAAAACAAAACACTTTTTTTTAATAATGAAAGTTTGAAATAATGAAAGATTTTTTTTTCAAAATAAGCAGAGAAGTTTGCAGATGTCAAAGGTCAGTGAAACATTCCCAGGACTCCTGTAGTATTGAGGACTTCACTCGACACATATTAAACACACGTCATTGATATGTTTCCGACGCAATGTGACGCCATAAACGTGCAGAATCAGCGCTTCACGCAGGTGGTTGCTAAGGGATACAGCTACGGCCGGAAGTGATTCAAAATCTCGACATGAAATGACAGTAAATTGCTTTAGCTAACTCCTGCACCGGAACCAACCCTTTACCTCACCTTACAATAACAATAACATTAGTAATTGACTGTTGATAATTGAAACGGAATTGAAGTGCGCATGCCCAGTGGAGGTAGCTTTATCCCCTTTTTGCTTTAGCTGTATCTCTTTTAGCCATAACGCTTCACGCAGCAAACAACAAACAAATCTGTAAGAATGCATTTCTGCATTTACTGCGCATGCGCACTGAACCCACCGACAGAGGAGGCGGAAGCGCAGTTTATGAAATTATATCTGTTTGATTTGTGAGTGCGTCTTCTAATTCTTTTTGCAGGAATTATTAAATGATCAATGCCACAAAAAGTCGCTCTAAAAAGAGAAGTTAATTCTCTGGAAAACATGACAAGATTATACCTTTAGACATTTTAAAGTATGTCCTGTGAATTGGACCGTGAGGTAAAATATCAGTCATACATCAGCTGTAAATATACTGCACTGCACGAATGAAGTCATAATACTACAGATGATTGATGTATTCTCATAGATAAATGTAACTGTCATTTGTTTCTGGCAAAAAATGTTAAACCAATTTTAAGACATAAGACTGAAAAATCAGACAAAATGAAAATTTCTAAATTGCATGAATTAAAATCAGAATTATAATATTATGAAGTGTACTATGAGAGAAGTTATGGTTATTCACAAAGAAGCAAACAACAAAGGAAGTAAGCAGAAAGAAACCCTTTGTAATTCATCATATATATATACAGGCATCCTGAGAAGTGACACCAAAAAGACTTCCAAACTATTTTGAACAAAAGGTGTTTTTATTGGGCGGGTGTTAAACGTGTCGTTCTGATTGGCTGCTGTCCAGCAGGAGCATTAGCACTGAGAGGCACTTGAGCATCTCTGTATCAATAACAGACAAAACAATGAGAGACAGAGACAAAGAGTCAAAGATCCTGAAAGAGAGAGAGAGAGAGAGAGAAAGAGGGCGAGCAAGAGAGATTAATGTGCTGTAATCTACCCATCTGTGTTATACTGTGTGTGTGTGTTATTAATGACAGTCAGCCTGCGGTCACATTCAATAGGAGCATCTCTATGACACAATGAGATGAACCCTCATATGACCATTAAAACCTCATCCCTCACACACACACACACACACACAGTCACTCACGCACACACTCAAGCGCACACACACACGCACACTCAGAAGCTCTTCAGGTGATGCACAAAATTAAAAATGAAAGTAACAATAACGATAATAGAAAAGTACATGAATAAGAAACAAAAAAGTGATGACAAAACTAAAACCAAAATATTATAATAATATATAGAATGTTAATGTATGTAGCATGCAGTTATGAATGGTTTTACAGTACGACATTGAGCTCATTGCTCGCTCACACTTAATTGTGTCACACACAGACACTGTAGAGTTTAATATAGCAGCAGCAGCAGCGCATTACTGAGGAATGTCTGGAGACTCAACTCATGTAACCACTGTAATGATTTATACAGAAATCAGCTTTAATTCAACAGTTCTGTCATCATTTATTCACTCTCATGTGTTTGTAAATCTGAATGCAAGTCTTTCTTCAGCAAAACACAAAAGAAGATATTTTGAGAAAGGTCTCCGTTTTGTGTAGGGATGCAAAATAAATTATCAGCCATATCGGTATCGGCCAATAAATGGTAATTTTGAGCGTTATCATTCTATAATAAAATGTAGGCCGATAAATTATGAATCATTTTCTCTGGTTAAACCACTTCAGCAGCACAACTCATAGTTAAAACCCAGTACAATACTGTCAATATGTCATGATCATTCACTTATTATAAGCTAAACATTGTTATTTAGGTACAGTATGTAGATATTTATGAATGTGTAAATTATAGGAACAAAAGCAAAAGTCTGTCTTGACACCTGTTAGACATGTGGCTATTAAAACTCTTTTCTGGGTTGCTCTGAACGAACTTCTATCATTTGTTTATTAAATAAACATACCAGAAAAGTTTAAAAGTTAAATAATCAAGTGTAAAGTAGGCTTGGTACATGACTTTCTGGGAAAGAGAGAACGAACGGTTCCCTTGTTTTCTGCAGTCAATGTTTTCAAATAAAAGCAGCTGTTCACTCTTTGCCTTTTGTTTCAGGCTCAGAAGATGTGATATTAATATTTAGATACTGTATATCGGCCAATATATCGGTTATCGGCTTCCAGTGCTAAATAATTATCGCTTATCGTTATCTGCCAAAATGTACAAGTCGTTTACTAAAATTAAAACTTTAAAAACGTCTTTATGGGAAAACGTAACTAAAGAAAAAAATTATATTGCCTCAAAATAAATTGAAATAAGTTTAAAGCACTAAAATAAAACTAAAATGAATTAATATTATATAGCAACATAAACAATAAACAAACAAATTATAAAAGACAAAAGCATTTACCAAAATTGACAAAACTTTAACCTAAATTGACATAAAATCCAAAGATCTAAAAATAAAATTTTATTTAAAATATTAATAACACTAAAATCAAAACTATAATAACTCTGCCGTGCATCCCTAGCTTTGTGTTCATAAAATGGACGTCAATGGCGTTCAGTGTTGTTTGACCATCGACATTCTTCAAAATATCTTCTTTTGTGTTCTGAAGAGGAAAGAAACTACAGGTTTGAGGAAGAGTAAACAAAGAGACTTTGAAGAGGGTTTTTAGGCCGCTGTACATTCTGCTTTTGGATGAAATGGTCTCAAACTATAAATACAGCGTTTAGATGGACCACATCCTCTCGTCTAACTGAAGAAACCACTAAAGCAGGACCCTGAGCGACACAAACCTAGAGAGCAGTGATGGGTAATCCACCCGTCTGGCACGCTGCAGGTGGAAACACAAGAACAGAGGGACACATGACGGCTGGAAGCCATTCCTCTCGCTCGCTCTCTCTCTCTCTCGTTCGCCCGTCGTCTATCTCTCTCTCAATCTTGCTGACCTTGGCGTCAGCTCCACGCCCTCTTCCCGACTCGGCCCGTGTGGGGTTCTTACTGTCATCACCCTGTTCCAGCCCAGAACAAAATAAGCACACGAAGAGAGAAAAGCGCAGGGAAAGGAGTATTACCAGATGGCTTTAAGCATATAAGCATTTCAGCGCAAACAGCCCGGCGCTCTTCAAGCGTCTTAAACTGTCTCACAGCTCCAGTTGGCCCGTCTCGCCCCGGCGCTACCCCTGATTCTGTTTCGCCGTACACGCACACCCGTCTGACCACCCAAAGGCACATTAATACGGCCGGCATTTATTTTCACTGCTTTAACAATCTTCCTGCTTCCTCGGCCGGGCGGCGTACGCTCCCCGTTTCAGGGTTGAGTTGGAATGATGAGTCCAGGGGCCACAACGTCTCCTCTGTGCTTTGTGTGAGAGGCTTCCAGAGAAGAACCCTAAAACCTTCCACTGTATAAAGGTCGAGGTGCTCGAGTTACAGGTCAACATACACATGCACGCGCGTGCACACAGTTAATGTCACTATTAATGTCTGACATCACTCTGAAAACACTCATAAAACAGACAGAGAGAGAGAGAACGTCCCTTATTCACTATAATCACTTATTCTTCACATGGAGTCGTGCACACGTGGGTCACCTCAAGAGCCCATTCACTGCTCGATTTAAACTTCTCCAATAAAGTCTAATTGAAGCTCATTACACACTAATTGTAGAATTTACCGCTTCAGTGCTGCTCATCTCTGACCTGCAGTTACGACCCGAGAAAAACATCTGTGAAACAACATATTCTACCCATATAATCACCCGTGGGTTGTGTGTTATAAGAGTTAAGATGTGTTGTGTGTTATGAGAGTTAAGATGTGTTGTGTGTTATGAGAGTTAAGATGTGTTGTGTGTTATAAGAGTTAAGATGTGTTGTGTGTTATAAGAGTTAAGATGTGTTGTGTGTTATAAGAGTTAAGATGTGTTGTGTGTTATAAGAGTTAAGATGTGTTGTGTGTTATGAGAGTTAAGATGTGTTGTGTGTTATGAGAGTTAAGATGTGTTGTGTGTTATGAGAGTTAAGATGTGTTGTGTGTTATGAGAGTTAAGATGTGTTGTGTGTTATAAGAGTTAAGATGTGTTGTGTGTTATAAGAGTTAAGATGTGTTGTGTGTTATGAGAGTTAAGATGTGTTGTGTGTTATGAGAGTTAAGATGTGTTGTGTGTTATAAGAGTTAAGATGTGTTGTGTGTTATGAGAGTTAAGATGTGTTGTGTGTTATAAGAGTTAAGATGTGTTGTGTGTTATGAGAGTTAAGATGTGTTGTGTGTTATGAGAGTTAAGATGTGTTGTGTGTTATGAGAGTTAGAGTTAAGATGTGTTGTGTGTTATGAGAGTTAAGATGTGTTGTGTGTTATAAGAGTTAAGATGTGTTGTGTGTTATCAGAGTTAAGATGTGTTGTGTGTTATGAGAGTTAAGATGTGTTGTGTGTTATGAGAGTTAAGATGTGTTGTGTGTTATGAGAGTTAAGATGTGTTGTGTGTTATCAGAGTTAAGATGTGTTGTGTGTTATGAGAGTTAAGATGTGTTGTGTGTTATGAGAGTTAAGATGTGTTGTGTGTTATGAGAGTTAAGATGTGTTGTGTGTTATGAGAGTTAAGATGTGTTGTGTGTTATGAGAGTTAAGATGTGTTGTGTGTTATAAGAGTTAAGATGTGTTGTGTGTTATAAGAGTTAAGATGTGTTGTGTGTTATAAGAGTTAAGATGTGTTGTGTGTTATGAGAGTTAAGATGTGTTGTGTGTTATGAGAGTTAAGATGTGTTGTGTGTTATGAGAGTTAAGATGTGTTGTGTGTTATAAGAGTTAAGATGTGTTGTGTGTTATAAGAGTTAAGATGTGTTGTGTGTTATAAGAGTTAAGATGTGTTGTGTGTTATGAGAGTTAAGATGTGTTGTGTGTTATGAGAGTTAAGATGTGTTGTGTGTTATGAGAGTTAAGATGTGTTGTGTGTTATGAGAGTTAAGATGTGTTGTGTGTTATGAGAGTTAAGATGTGTTGTGTGTTATGAGAGTTAAGATGTGTTGTGTGTTATGAGAGTTAAGATGTGTTGTGTGTTATGAGAGTTAAGATGTGTTGTGTGTTATAAGAGTTAAGATGTGTTGTGTGTTATAAGAGTTAAGATGTGTTGTGTGTTATAAGAGTTAAGATGTGTTGTGTGTTATGAGAGTTAAGATGTGTTGTGTGTTATAAGAGTTAAGATGTGTTGTGTGTTATAAGAGTTAAGATGTGTTGTGTGTTATGAGAGTTAAGATGTGTTGTGTGTTATAAGAGTTAAGATGTGTTGTGTGTTATAAGAGTTAAGATGTGTTGTGTGTTATGAGAGTTAAGATGTGTTGTGTGTTATGAGAGTTAAGATGTGTTGTGTGTTATAAGAGTTAAGATGTGTTGTGTGTTATAAGAGTTAAGATGTGTTGTGTGTTATGAGAGTTAAGATGTGTTGTGTGTTATGAGAGTTAAGATGTGTTGTGTGTTATGAGAGTTAAGATGTGTTGTGTGTTATGAGAGTTAAGATGTGTTGTGTGTTATAAGAGTTAAGATGTGTTGTGTGTTATGAGAGTTAAGATGTGTTGTGTGTTATGAGAGTTAAGATGTGTTGTGTGTTATAAGAGTTAAGATGTGTTGTGTGTTATAAGAGTTAAGATGTGTTGTGTGTTATAAGAGTTAAGATGTGTTGTGTGTTATGAGAGTTAAGATGTGTTGTGTGTTATGAGAGTTAAGATGTGTTGTGTGTTATAAGAGTTAAGATGTGTTGTGTGTTATAAGAGTTAAGATGTGTTGTGTGTTATGAGAGTTAAGATGTGTTGTGTGTTATGAGAGTTAAGATGTGTTGTGTGTTATAAGAGTTAAGATGTGTTGTGTGTTATGAGAGTTAAGATGTGTTGTGTGTTATAAGAGTTAAGATGTGTTGTGTGTTATGAGAGTTAAGATGTGTTGTGTGTTATAAGAGTTAAGATGTGTTGTGTGTTATAAGAGTTAAGATGTGTTGTGTGTTATAAGAGTTAAGATGTGTTGTGTGTTATGAGAGTTAAGATGTGTTGTGTGTTATGAGAGTTAAGATGTGTTGTGTGTTATAAGAGTTAAGATGTGTTGTGTGTTATAAGAGTTAAGATGTGTTGTGTGTTATGAGAGTTAAGATGTGTTGTGTGTTATGAGAGTTAAGATGTGTTGTGTGTTATAAGAGTTAAGATGTGTTGTGTGTTATGAGAGTTAAGATGTGTTGTGTGTTATAAGAGTTAAGATGTGTTGTGTGTTATGAGAGTTAAGATGTGTTGTGTGTTATAAGAGTTAAGATGTGTTGTGTGTTATAAGAGTTAAGATGTGTTGTGTGTTATAAGAGTTAAGATGTGTTGTGTGTTATGAGAGTTAAGATGTGTTGTGTGTTATGAGAGTTAAGATGTGTTGTGTGTTATGAGAGTTAAGATGTGTTGTGTGTTATAAGAGTTAAGATGTGTTGTGTGTTATGAGAGTTAAGATGTGTTGTGTGTTATGAGAGTTAAGATGTGTTGTGTGTTATAAGAGTTAAGATGTGTTGTGTGTTATAAGAGTTAAGATGTGTTGTGTGTTATGAGAGTTAAGATGTGTTGTGTGTTATAAGAGTTAAGATGTGTTGTGTGTTATGAGAGTTAAGATGTGTTGTGTGTTATGAGAGTTAAGATGTGTTGTGTGTTATAAGAGTTAAGATGTGTTGTGTGTTATGAGAGTTAAGATGTGTTGTGTGTTATGAGAGTTAAGATGTGTTGTGTGTTATAAGAGTTAAGATGTGTTGTGTGTTATGAGAGTTAAGATGTGTTGTGTGTTATGAGAGTTAAGATGTGTTGTGTGTTATAAGAGTTAAGATGTGTTGTGTGTTATGAGAGTTAAGATGTGTTGTGTGTTATAAGAGTTAAGATGTGTTGTGTGTTATAAGAGTTAAGATGTGTTGTGTGTTATGAGAGTTAAGATGTGTTGTGTGTTATAAGAGTTAAGATGTGTTGTGTGTTATGAGAGTTAAGATGTGTTGTGTGTTATGAGAGTTAAGATGTGTTGTGTGTTATAAGAGTTAAGATGTGTTGTGTGTTATGAGAGTTAAGATGTGTTGTGTGTTATAAGAGTTAAGATGTGTTGTGTGTTATGAGAGTTAAGATGTGTTGTGTGTTATGAGAGTTAAGATGTGTTGTGTGTTATGAGAGTTAAGATGTGTTGTGTGTTATAAGAGTTAAGATGTGTTGTGTGTTATGAGAGTTAAGATGTGTTGTGTGTTATGAGAGTTAAGATGTGTTGTGTGTTATAAGAGTTAAGATGTGTTGTGTGTTATAAGAGTTAAGATGTGTTGTGTGTTATAAGAGTTAAGATGTGTTGTGTGTTATAAGAGTTAAGATGTGTTGTGTGTTATGAGAGTTAAGATGTGTTGTGTGTTATGAGAGTTAAGATGTGTTGTGTGTTATAAGAGTTAAGATGTGTTGTGTGTTATGAGAGTTAAGATGTGTTGTGTGTTATAAGAGTTAAGATGTGTTGTGTGTTATAAGATGTGTCTTACATGTGTGAAATCATGCGAGTTTGAGATCTCTCTTCTCGTCACGCCATCACTCAAAGGCCGCGCGCGCGCGCGAAACTCCCGCCGCTCGTCTGTCGACCCTTCAGCCCGTCTGTTCGCGTTATTTTCCACCATATATTATTCTTTCGTCGCGTCTTTTTCGAGAGCGCGATGTCTGTTTGAACTGGAAGCGTCTTGCCGTTGTTTTCTTTACAGAAACACCTGAACAAACAGCGCGGGATGACCCCTCAGGACGCGCGTGCGCGCTGGTGCCATAGATATCTTCACAACATTACACGTCGCGCTTCTTTAGGACGAGATACATGAAGTGTAAGATAGATCGAGATCGTTATTTAAATAGATAGAAGTCCTCTGCGGGTCTATAGTTTAAACAAAACCCTAAAACGGACGAATATTTATATTAAATTACGCTTTTGTCTCGGTAAATAAATCCGCTTCGCGGTGGGTGGTCCTTGACCTCCTTATCGTGCATTAAAACCCCATAACGTACGTCCAGCTGTGGATTATCACAATTACATCGTGGTCATTTGCCAAATTAAAGCTTTTATTGTTGTTTACAGTGTAATTTTAGATCAAACAGGTGAAAATGACGGTTATTTTGTCCGTTAATTTCAAATGCTATTAACCTGACTGGAGCTACCCGTGCGTTAAAGGGTTTTAATGCCCACCTTTCAGCCAATCAGAATCGAGTTTTCAAACAGCGCATGATATAACGTTAAATTAATAATCATCTGTTGGATTAAGAAGAAAAACTTACATATTAAAGATGAAAAATAATCTGATATGTAACGTTATATTAAATAGTTTCTGACTTAGTGAAGGTTAAGGACAGGAAGTCTTGTGCTGTAGTAAGTGCTGGTGGTCATGTTAAACTGATGAGCGCTGGACTCGATCTGAAAGTCTTCTGCTCTCCAGACTCTATTTCTAGTCTCATTACTGACTCGTATTATATTGCAGTAAATTATAGGAAGATATTTGAATGATATTAATATTGGACTATCCTCCTGACCACACGTCTACATCCTCCTCTATATTCATCCTTCTGAACAGAGACCTGGGAAAGATATATTTTACTTTTCCAGAGGAGTAAAGATGAAGAGTAAAAGAAAGAAAACAGACACTGATGTTAAGTGTGACAGTTATATTTAAACTGACATCATTCTACAACACATGCAGTTTGTATATTCGGTGTTTAAATATATATTCATATTCATATAATGAATCTATACAGAGAGAATCCTGACATGGAAATGAAAACACGAGACACAAACACAGTTTACAGCCAGTTTGTGAGTGTTAAACACAGTCGTTCTCTGTCCAACTTTACTGCTGATTATTGGTCCAAAGAAATGTCATAAACATCAAACATCAGCCATTAAGATGTTTGAAAAGACCCCTATCTGTAGTGATATTCTTTCTGGTCCGAACCAAATGTCAACCTGAAAAAAGAAGGTATTGCTTTACAGTCTGGTCAAACTTCTACAAGTTGCGAATAAAAAGCATAACTACTTAATACTGTATACCATAGTAAACTGTCTGAGGAAATACCAAAATGTCTGAAGCAAAACATCAAATCAAAAATAAGAAAACATTCACATGCAAATCTGTGAAGAAATCAACACATGTAATGATTTGCAGTTCAACAAATATAAAGCAAGTTTAAAAAAGAAAAAAAAAGAAAAATACATAAAAGCTTTTTCATTTGTTAACAGTATATTTTATAATTATTCTGTCCATAAGAAATACTGTGATTATGTCATAATTATTTATCTATCAGCAAACACACACACGTGCACGCGCACACAAGTGCACACACACACACACGTGCACACACACACACGTGCACACACACACACGTGCACACACACACTAGGGTTTGGCTCGATCTGAATCATAAAAATCTTTTATATAATGTGGTTTCTCAGTGTCCGTCTCATTCATCAGCTCCTCATGATCACCAACAATCACGTCTATAATGTGATGAAGGAAGTTACACATTTAAAGCTCAGATAGAGCTTCCTTTACAAAGTTAAAGAGGAATTGTAGAAGCATGTGTTTTGAATGGAATGAATCAGCTGAGAAGTGTGATTTTAGCGTTTCAGATGATGATGTCCTGTGATCACTGTACACTACACATGGAGCTGCGTGGAGGATTGACCGCTCGCGCCACCAACTCCTGACTGTAGTTCACTATGTCTGCTTTCACCACATGCTGCACACAAACACAGAGAGAGAGAGAGAGACTGAATAAAATCACTCTATTATTTCATCTATATACTTTATCAAATAATCACTAGTCACAGTGGAGAACAGGTTAAATGTACTGATTATTAGGATTTAACACATTTTCTTGAGTATTTTTTATTTTATCTGCTTTGTCTGGACCATACAAAAACTTACACACAGTCACACACACATCTTAACACACACAGACACACATACTGTTATTGGACAGAGCAGATTTTGCTCTGATTAGTGTCTTGTCTGATTGGTCCCTCATCCTGAGGATAGTTCACCAACTCTGCTTTTACAATACACTATGCACACAAACACACAATGCAAACAGACAAATGGAGAGAAAAAGAAGAAACGAAAATGAGAATTCATGCATTAAGACAAACATAACAGAGTTAAAAATGATAAAAAGATGAATAAAAAGCAACACACCAAACATAAAGTGACAGAACACAATGTGTGTGTGAAGAGGGATCAGAATATTGATTTAAATAAAGTGAGGCTCAGTACAGCTACAGCAACACACACACATACAAATACGCACACATTGTACTTGAGGTTTCATTGTATTGCGGGTATGCAGCAGTGGATGTTCATGAGAGATCACACATGCACACACACACACACACACACACACTCACCTGTGACTGCTCCATCTCTGCTTTACTCAACTTAATGCCTAAAATCTCTGCTGCAAGTCTCTGAAAACAGAGACACGCCTGTGAACAGTACACACACACACAAAATGTCAATGAAAAATCTGATATGACTAATTGATTTCACATTACAAACCGACAACCGTACAATACGTTTCTTCAGGATTGTAATAAAACAAGTAAATCAAGTTGTTTTGGATAAAAGCGTCTGCCAAACAAATAAATGTAAATGTTGTTTGTTAGGTTTAATGTGTGTGTTGTACTCACAGAGTCTCCAGTCTTGGCAGACACAAACTGACTCATGAGTCCGTTCTCCTGACAGAACCGCTGATGCTTCTCCATCTTTACTGTCCTCATGTGTTCTAGGTCAACTACAACACACACACACACACACACAGGTTTGTTTGAGTATACTTGTGAGGACATTACATAGACTTCGATTGATTTTCTATCAGGATTATGATATATTCTATCCCCTATACCTAACCCTTAACCTAATAATCACACACACATGTGCCCTCTATTACATTTATAGAAAAACACTATTTGAGCAAATTATGAGCCTTTAATTCAGTGAGGACCAGTCAAATCCTCACAAGTGGGTTCACACATATTTCACTGTGGTACTGAGGACATTTGGTGCTCACAAATATTGCTTAACCAGTACACAAAAACATGCACGCACGCGCACACACGCGCAGACACGCACACATAACAATAAACACAACACATTCAAATCCACACAAGTTTGCATTGAACTCCAAACATCCGATCTTTTAACACCATAAAAAAAGTGATGATGTCAAATGAACAAATCACTAATGTAATGTTTGACATTGATCAGATCTGCAGATATAATAACTTAATACAGCCATCACCCTTCCAGAGGTACAGTAAATACCTTCTGTACATTTATCTGTGAGATGTTTCTCTATATTTTCATATTTCTCACATGTTTATATTTTACTCTTTTATTTGATCATTACGTGTCTTGCTGTTGTATTTGGATGTGTGCACTATAAGCCAATAAAACTTGATTTAAATACTCGTTCACATACGTCATGACACCTCCTGCTCTACATTACACTGGATGTGATTCATTTTCAAACGATACAGTTTATATAAGAACACAAAACAGAAGTGATATGATCTTTAATGAAATATGAATCTGGTTTCATCAGAAGCATCACACACCTGTAAAGTCTGGAGAAGCGGACAGAATATCAGCTCTGTCACCCCCGAGGGCACACGTATGTTCACATGTCCCCACACACACACACACACACACACACACACACAGAAACCTCTATATGACCCCTAGAACACATAGCTGCCGCTCTGAGCTTTTATCTCACCTGTGTCATGTGATCTCGTAGCTCATCGTCATGTGTGAGCTAAAATCGCAGCAGCACTTGTCAGCGCAAGTCTGATTTAGTAATCGCGCAACAATGCCACCCTGACACTCACAACACACCCGTCTGTGATGTCACTGCGGGGTCAGCCACAGGTCAGCGCACAGAGGTCACAGCAGAAACTCTGCCCGTGTCGTTTTCCCTTTTCTGTGTTAAAGACACACCTGCAACAACATGTGTGTGTGTGTGTCTGTGTCTAACTACACAAACAACCAGAAGCAGAAACATCAACACACACTGACTCAAGCAAGACTTTATATATTTCTCTATGCTTGTGTACTTTAAGTGTGTGTGTGTGTGTGTGCGAATGTGTAAGAGAAGATCTCCGTAACCAAACACTCATAATCCTGCAGATCAGATCATGTTCACATCTGCACACACACACAAAACTTGAAAGAATCTTTGAATGACGCAGTGTATGACACTGTATTTTGTGTAGCAGTATTACACTACGCGTTACATTCATGAAATTAAAAGCCGTAGGATTTTTCTATCGGAGGAACCTAAATCCTGACAGGCCTCATTCATTACTGCTACAAATCCTCTAATGTGTTTCTTTAGAGAAAATATTTTTCCAAAAGCTATTGTTACCAAATATAGAGTTCAGATGGCTGGAGCTCAGTCAGCGGTGAGCGGAGAGTACACTCGACACCTCGTCTGCGGCGCAGCGGGTGAGACGCGTCTGTCCGGAGCGGCTCCAGGGGGTTCGTGTGTGTATATCACCGGCCATTTTTCTAGTCTAATCTAATCTAAACCAGCGCATCCCGTCTCCCAGCAGTGGATCTTCTAATCTTCTGTCTGTGGTTATCAGACTAGGGTGTATCAGCGCGATCTGGGGGTCTGCTTCTCCTCACCGTGTCTACTGCAGGAAGACCCAGCAAACATCCCATCCTCTGTTTACATGCGAGCGTGAGAGATAGCGTGATGGATGGCTGTGTGTGACGGATCATTAGTAAGAGAGAGTGATGGCTACTCCTCGTTCATTTCTCCGCTGATGTTTACCTAAAGCGTCGCCGCCCGGGAGCCCTGCACACACTCAAAGCGCTCGTGCCACAAACTGAAGATTCAATGTGACACACGTTCATACATGTAAATAAATCACCACATTTACAAACAAGCTCTGCGTCTCAGCTGATGACAACATTACCATCCATATCACGCACACATTAAAACGTCTTATTCGTTCAACAATATTCTGTGATAAAATAAAAGTAAACAACCTTCAAATGAGTAAAAATGGACAAATAAAGATCAACTGACGGGGTGTGTGTTCACAGTTACAGTAACAATACCGTAGACTGTTCTTAGTGTAATATATCATGATTTGTTCATGACATCACAGACAGAAGCAGGTTCATGAGTCTGAAACTACACTGGGACATCTACCGCACAGATCTGATATGAAGATTTCCCTTCAGTTGACTTGAAACGCAGGCGACTGCGCATGCCTTCATCCTCCAGGAGACGCCTGTCAGTCAGTGTCCAGATCGTCTCTCGCTAAACCCACCGCAGGATATCAGCTACAGGTGTCACATCACACGACATCACAGAGAAACAGTCACACAGCTTCACTCTTTCTCTCCATTAGAGGGACGGCAAACGAGCCGTGAGGTCAGAGGTCAGAGCTCGCTGATGTGCGACTCTTAAGTGGCTGTGCTGAGGTGTAAACACAGAACCGTCAGTTCACGTCAACACTCGTTTACTGTGATCCAGTGCAGATCCGCACACACATTACGAACCCATTACAGTCACTTACACAACACACACTGGACACAAATCTCAGCACGTAGCCCATCATCTGACTGCACTCGTGATGAACACATGTACATGAATGATGAACGACTGTACGAAGAGTCAAGACTGACGACGTGAAAGAAATCTCAGATGTAGACTTCATCATTAACATGTTTGTGTTCGAGCAAGATAAAGAGTTCAAATGAATGAAACCACACACGCTCTTCCAACACAAGGTGAGTGTGTGTTTGTGTATTGAGTGAATGTGTGTGTGTGTGATTTAGTGGTGTGCACATGTGAATGTATGCTGGAGTGT
>JAPMJR010000033.1:410214-457714 GCA_029783895.1 Triplophysa bombifrons | reverse complement strand
GTGAGATCATATCTAACCTGGCAGAGTGATTCTCTTGAGGAAGAAGTCCAGCCCAATCGTCTGTTTATACTGTTTCCCAAAAGCCTCTTGTGCAAAGCGGGTGGAGAGAGATGTCTGAAACACACACACACACACATACACGCACACTTTACATAGAATGTTAAGCAAATGAATGAAAAACAACAAAATTCACAGCCATGTAAAAGGAAATTAAAATAGTTAAAATGTTTGTTAAGCTGTTTAATTGGATATCACCAGAAGTATGTATACTAAAGCAATAAGCCCCAAGAAGCCGTGGGTTACAGTGCATTTTATAACAGCTAAGGGGCGTTTCGCGTCGTGCCTAAACCCCCTTAGCTGTTATAAAATGCACTGTAACTCACGGCTTCGCGGGGCTTATTGCTTTTATAAAACAGTTACTCCATATGCTTAGCAAGGTTTCATTAAATAAAGTAAATAAAATGATATTTAGGCTATGTGGTGCGGTCAGCCGTTATATATCGGGGTATTTTATAACGGCTTAGAACTCCGCTCAGCCAATCAGAATCAAGGACTAGAACTGGCAGTTTTATAAATATACATATGTATCTATAGAACACTGGATGTGTCAGGCACGATGATGCACAAAGAGTTTCTTATCTGAGTGTCAATTCTGTCTCGCTCTGTAATAACTCTGTAACTATAGAGATGTAGACGAGGAGTTTGTTTAGTTAGTGCTGTTTCTAATACTGGGACTACAAACACACACTTTGATTGTAATGTTCCAGCGGTCTGGAGCGGTCGTGTGTTCGTGAGAGGGTCTGACTGATCTAAACGGACAGGGCAAATGCTTTCCACATGCTGGATCCGACCGGACACACGTTTGTGTTGGCGTAACGGTAGCGCAGCCCTGTCCGGTTCCCTTCCACCCTAAATGAGTTTCAAACAACCCCGTCCAGAGGCAGAAGGGTTCAGACATGCACACCTACCCAGAAACCTCTACTGCGCTGCCACACAAACCAAACACAGAGATCTGAGAGAAAAGAGATTTGTCCTGCGGTCAAGACATTTCTAACGGGCCATATGTAATCCTTCTGCAAACTCAGCCCATGTCCCACGGTTTCACAACACTGGAGCCACAAATGTTCACAACTGTCAGAACGATGGAAAAACAGCTGTCTAAAAGATTCAAGCTTAACGTATTTTGTGTTTAACTGGGAATTGGAAAATACAATATATATATATATATATTTATATATATATATTTATATATATACATATATATATACATACTCCGTATGTTAAGAGTTTGGTTCCAAAATAGATAACTCCCTGTTAAAACATATTTTTAAATCATGTTTGTTATTATGTTATGATGTTTTTATTATGTTTTATGGTGTAACTTAGCTGTATTTTTTTGTTATTATGGCTTAAATCAAAACAAACCAACTGCACTTTGATTGACATTAATAAGAAAACACAATGAAAAAAACTTGTCTCATTCGGGAACCAGACTCTTCATATATATATATATTTACCCACGCCAGTGGATTTAAAATGCACTGAAGACGATCTTAACAAAGCTTTGTCATTTCATCTAGAATGTGTTCTTCACACAAATGACTTCAGTAAATCTTTTTAATGAGCTCACATCTGCTCTACAGCATGAATGAAGGGCACTCGGAAGTGTGCGCACACGTAAACCTGATGTACTGTAAATCTATGACATTAACAGAGTTAAAAAGAACATCACCACAACACATCAGAGATGCACAATATTCATAAAAACACATCTCTTGAAACCAGTTTCAGTGATTATCTAGCACTGGAGGTTTAGGAAGAGTCCCATTTCATGTTAAACATCCCTAATTAACACTAGCATTATGATCAAAGGATCTACCAGAAGTTAATATACAGTAAACTTTAAGATTTAACAATAAAAATACAGAAATATTCCAAAACTTGCCCACGGTTTGAAGGATATCGCAAATTGTTTGTTGAAAATAAAACTATGGATATAAATACATGATGTGTTATTGCCCATCGTCAGTGTTTATAATTTAATTGATAAAGCTACAACGTCAGAACAGCTCATTGTAACAATAGTAAAACACAGAATAATGCACAGACAGGAGGTTATTTGTTCTAGTATTAGTGACTTGTTTACTATTGTGTATGTTACATGTAGGCTACTTTGAAGTGCATTCTTTTTCTATTATTATTTATTATAATGTTTGTTGTAATTCTACTTATTATGGCATATATTTATACTTACTTGGGGCACATAAGTCTATTTAATATTCACTGTAGTATGTTTTGTATTTACTATGTTGGTGTATTTTGTACCTTTCCAGACGCTCCGTCTCCTAGCAGCACGATCTTCAGTTGTCGCTCCTGAATCTCCTCCTCTGAGTCCGACATCACCACAACAGCAGCAGCAGCCCAACACAACACAACACAAACAAACAATCGAACACAAACTGATGAACAGAAAGAGAGATGAAACACACGGGTTGAGATGAAAAAGAATTAACAGCTGCGGATTAATCTGTTCACTGAAGAAACCGGCGCCATCTTCCCTCAGCGCAACCACCGCGCGCGCACACACAACAGCGCACACTTCAAACACACACGAGCTTAACAACAGCGTGCACCGACTCTAATCTCATTAACGTTAACAGTTATCTCAACTAAAGTTGACCGTTATCAGTTTAATGCGGTGAGCGGAAGGTTTGGTGTGTTGTATGTCGATCTTGCTTACCCGCTACAGGAATGGACTCGTCCTCCGTGACGCTCCCTTGTTGCCGTGGTTACGTGCTCTCATGCGCGCGAAGAGGTGGGACGGCTGACTGAAGTCACATGATGAATTAAATGCACTCATAGATCCGTACATACTGTTGGCTATTTTCTCAAACAAATCAATAAAACACTACAAAGCAAACATTTAAACATTAACTACATTTAACTAAGAGTTTAAATGATATACAGCAAACATTTTTTGTGGAGTTTTACTGTGTTTGACCGGTAAAAGTGAGCTTGAGACATTGCACACTTCTCTCTCCTGTAACATGTGAGCAGTGTTGTTTGTTACTATTTATTAAGTAATTATTTACTGTTATTTGATTACTTTTCCCTTGACAAAGTAAAGTAAGGGATTACTCTATTTTATCTGTAATTTAACTACTTCTGATGTAATTGAACTAAATACTGTGTGATATATTCAATAGTGGAAATGACAACTTTCTTTTAACTAACTTTAAAATGCTTTAATCTAGCCTTTCCTTCTCAATCTTGTTACACTTTGGTCAGTTAAGAAAAAATATTTATTTATTTATTTAAGTAATTTATTATTAATTTGAATTAATTAAATAAGCCGTTTCATCCTTGAATCAGTTCTAATAAAGGTTGATGTAAGATAGAAAGTAATAAGTAATGAAATACTTTTTGGAGAGAGTATTTTGTACAATAATCTTATTACACTATTGAATATGAAGCCTAATTAGTGATTTACACAACACTGCATGCGAGGAACTATTGACAGAAAACACAAATTAAATAGTCTAATTGAACTCACATATGCTTTTTATTTTACTTAATTTGAGTTAGGATTGATTTATTTAACACTGGTTCAAACTGTCTTCTGTTAAACTTGAAGAGTAAATTATAAGGTCTGGTGGTTATTCCACAGGAATAGTACGCGCGCGTGGATGAAAAAGAACAAGACTTCTTTATGGATTCGTGTAAAAAGGCCGCAAGTGAAATAGGCTTCAGCAGAAGACTTTATCATCTTTCATATTATCAGTATTTCCTTACATTAATATTAATATCGGGCCTTAACATATTTTAGCAGTTCTATTATTACGTTTAGTTATTGTTTTAATTTTAATTATTAATGGGTAGATGACATTTTATATGTAAAAATAAAAGTCTTGATCATTTTATTAATATAAATAATAAAAGAAGGGCACGCACTCACATTTGCGTCTCATGATGCTCAGGCGGGTGTCATATCATGACGGGTGTGTTTGACACATAACTTCACAGACAGAGAAGACAACACGTGACTCGCTGATGGATTAATGAAGAACTGAAGATGTATAGATACGGTGGGTATCCACCTGTTATTTCTTCTCTTGATTTAGTGAATAAGTGAGTATCATTTTGATTCAACAGAAGCCCGCACCCGAGTGTGTAGACACAAACATTTTTTACAAACAACAATAAAATATATTAATTTCATCAACATTTCAATTTTTATTATTATTAGTTATAATGTACCTTCTCACAGAAGGTTATTCAACCCCAGTAAATGATGATGTGAGTTTCTATTTCGGTAAATCATGCCATACTGCAGTGACATAGGCATTTATATGACACTCAACAACTATGTGCTTTAAATTCTCATCAGTTTAATCTGTTCATTTCATTCTAAAAGCGCGAAAAACTATACCGGTAAAGAATATTTCTTTGTGCGCAAAATTGTATTTAAAATAAAAGAGAATTATTCAGTCATGTAAGATAAAAGTGCAGAATAAAATCATGACAAAAATGTATTTCCTTTATTATAATAAATTGTTGTAAATTGTGCTGTAGACCTTATATATTAGTATTCTTTAGAATTAACTAGCCTTTATTAAATGGATAAATTGTAGTAAGTACTGTAGCATAACCATGAACTAAATAGTATTTAGCCTATAAGGTTATAAAACGCTAAACTATACAGTAAAGTTATAGAATCTACTAAAATTGACTTTATTTAATACTATACCGTGTTTAACGCATTGATGGGGCACTTTTAACAAACACCGAAGAAGAGTTTTAGATCTTAAAGTGATATCTCAGAAATAAAAGTTCAGTTCCCTAGATGTACACATTTCTTTGTTCGGATGATAGCCTATTTTGAAGATTATTAGCAAATGATAATTCTGGGGCATTATTGACTATAGAGAACTTTAAATGTAAGTCAAAAGTGCCCCAAAATTGCTCTTTCTTTGTGTTCAACCGAACAAATATATTTACACAGGATTGGAACAATTTAAGGGTGAGAAGCCTGTGACAAAGTTCTTATTTTTTGGGTGGAGTATCCCTTTAACAAACATTAAACAAAAGTCGTGTTATTATGTAGTCTGCATTATTTTCAAGTTAAACCGAGTGTGATTACGACGATAATAATGTCTTTAGTGTTATTTCTTTGAGTGATCTATCTGCTCGTCGGATAGGGGATTATTTTAAAGGCCGATGAACATTATTTCTCGAGGAAACGTGCGTCTGTCCGTTGTGTTTTCGGGTCACTCTTAACACCGCATTAATGGCAGATACGTCACAACACGTCAGGCTCAGGCGGGAGTGTAATGAGACGTGATCATTAGAGTCGATCATTAGACTCGTGATGCTGTGACATATTTAACTGTTAGAGGCGTTAGGTTAAACACCTGTTAAGCATTTCCACGCGTGAAACATCTGCTTCACATCACAGATCCACAGCAATCCGCCCGCTCCTCTTTCACGGCCACTTTATGTGCTCTGTTACTGATGTCCAGCAGGTAAAGGCCTACAAAGAGATTCACGACGGGCGACCAAAAAACAGCACATGTGCTGAACAAATATCATTCAATTAGGAGATAAATGGACGTCTGCAGGTGGACGATTGTGACCCGCAGAATTGAAGTGTCTGAAATGCCAATTTTCTCTCATTAAATGGGAAACTTGATCTAGAACAACAACTGGCTGAAGTCTGTGCGCGCGGGAAATGATTGCTCTGATTACGCGCCATTATGTGTGACAGGCGCGCTCTATTAACGTGTATAAAGAAATTGTCCTTGACGTTCAAAATTTGACCGAAAATATACAGGCATTCACGACATAGTAAAAAAGCACTTATATGTTCGGGGAAATTGCGAGAGTTGCAAATCCAGCGAAAACATAGTGGCGAGGGCCAACATGACAAATGACACAACACACATCACAACTGAACAATTCAGCTAACGGCTACGATAGGGACAACACACACCTCACAATGAATCCTCTTAATAGAACCAGAAAGCGTTTCACAGCCTGATGTCATGCTACCTTTAGCCCTACAGTTCCTCAGAGAGCGTTATATTCTTTTTGGAAGAGCACCTGGCCATTTTTTCACAATTTAGAGAACCACTAAGGAAATGCTGCTTTTAAATGTGTGTGCGTGTGAGTGTGTATGTGCGTGTGAGTGTGTGTGTGTGTGTGAGTGTGAGTGTGTGTGCGTGTGCGTGTGAATGTGTGTGTGAGTGATCACTTCTATGCCAATAGCATTTTGAGTGGCAAAATGGATCTCCATCTGTGAATGATTTCCAGATCAGGTTTGAGACTGAAGCTTAAGGAACACTTTTCTCTCTTTTTTCTTGGCCCGTACACACGTTTTCCCGGAAAGTTAAACCGTCTTCCTCACAGCATTTAAACTAAAGAATGTAAAACAGCACAATGAGATGTGTTCATCTATCGAGATTAATGAGATTAATATTCTTCTTTTGACCCCAAAACACTTCCACAGCCTTTCAAATCAAGTCTTTCGAGAGATGAGAAATAAATCCTAAATAATGCACAAAGGCCTAATGCATAGTCAGTACAGAAATAATCTTATCTGTTATTTTACCAAATTTCTACATTTAACAAATCGTATAGCAGATCCACTTACACTCTTAAAACAAATGTGTTGAAAACAACACAACATGTGTCGTTTTCAACACATGCTCTGAGTGTGCTCAGGGACAACACATATTGTGTTAAAGACAACACAGAATATGTGTTATGAAAACACACAGACAAATGTGTTATTTTGGTGAACACATTAATGTGTAATTTTTGTATACATCTAACACAACTGTGTGTTACGTATTTATTACTTATTATTTTATTATAAAAGATTATTGAAAAAGCTAGATCAGAATACAATATGTAGTTATCATGAAATCGCACTGAAGCATTGAATACGGTTCAAATACTGTTTATTTAGCAATTCTTTTGGTTTTAACATGGAATTAATACTGTTAAAAATACTGTAGATAGAAAAATAAGCATTTTAAAAACATTAATCATACAACAAATTCATCAAACACTTAAAAAAAAAAAACATACATCAAATATTATAAAACATCTCATATCTGTTATCTCATAAACATATCTCATAAACTCATATCTGTTAGATACTGTAAAATACAATGTCACATAAAACAAAGTCATCAGAATCATGTGAAATAATCGTGTTACATAATCGTGATTTTAATACTGATCAAAATAATTGTGATTCAGATTTTTTCCATAATCGAGCAGCCCTAGCGCAAAGCTGTTAAACAATTATATACTTACAATCCATGATTTTCTACGAGGTCACTCACAGCCACTTTAACAAGTAACTTTCTCGAAGAAATTGACAGTGTCTTTGTGTCTTCATGTTCTCTCAAGATTGTCGGGGCCTTTTCCATGAGCAGTGTCAGCAGACCAGTTGTGGTGACAGTCCGGCTTACATCTGTTGAATGAGACTAAGAAGAAAAAAAATACAATTAAAATGTTTACTTTGACAATTATAAATTGGATAATTATAAACTCACCAGTAATGACTCAAATCTCCCTTCAAATGGATCCTGTGAGGTACTAGCAGTATAATATATTTGGAATTTGTCAAGCTCCTTCACTTCTGAATTAACATCGATGTCAATAAATTCTTGAAAATCTGCGTCAAATCTCAGTATGCGATCAATAGATACTTGTTGAGTTAATCAGTTCTCCAACACTTCCAACTGTGAATAGTTTTCTCCATGTTTCCTTCCCGTCTATGAAGACAGTCGCGAGAACTCGGTGTAAAATTGTTAGAGTAAACGTGATTTGATCATGGTCTTCCATTACCTAGATAAAAGATATAACACCATATTATAATGCCATAATCATACAAGTCATAATTTAATCATGAGAAAACGTAAACGGTAATCGCGTTATCAATACATTTTAAATAGTCAGTAACAAGAAAGTTAACGTTAAGTTAGCACAAACCAAGTCGCGCGCTTTTTTAAACCACACAGCACTCATCGCTAGAACGTCGTTTTAACCACTGCATAGTTTATGGTAAAAGGAATGTTAGGAGTTCAAACATAAGGTGCCATGCATAACCTTTAAGTATTTTAAGAACAATCATTAGCAGTCATACCCAATAAATAAATAAATAACGTTACCTAAACAGCTTTGCGAAGCGTAAGAGCTCGCTGGCCTATTGACGCTAACGTTAATGTTAAACACACAAAACATATTCGGCTACGGAACATGGAAACGGCATAACAACGGTTAAAACAAACAAATGATGTTTCCTGGACAATTAACACAAATCTTTCTAATGTTTGGTGGAGAAATATTTATTATTTTACACGTTTAATCATATTCACTCACCTGAGGCAGACAGATGCATTTCTGACGGCTGGCTGAGCGTCGGTTGGAAAAGAACGCCACTGCGCAGGCGCAGCAAGAACATTCCCGCAGTCCCAACAGTTGTTTTTCCACAGCGAGTTAAAATGCTTTATTCACATTTGAAACATGATAAATAAATCCGGTCGTTAAAGTTGACATCGCCCGTTGAGTATTTGCAGCAGAAAATATTCCTTTTATATAATTATGTTTAAACATAGGCTACTAAATGTGTTTAACACAGTAATTGTGTAAACAGTTGAGCTCAATATTTACACATCATGTGTCTGTAGTAACACAACATGTGTTACAAATCCTTTTACACATATGTTGTGTTCGTTTTTAACACATCATTTTTAAGAGTGTAGGGTCTTTTTTAGCATTGACAAAGCTATATATATATTGGCATTTGATGCGTGTCCTGATATTTCCGTTTTCAAATTTACAACTTTGATAAATCTGGTTTATTTTTCACATGTGTGTAAATGGCTGTGGCATTTGACCTTAACAAATATTCAACAAATTCGTGAAATAAGTTATCATTTTATACGACATTGTTTTTTTTTCTTTTTCACAGCCAATTATATAATTGTCTACTGTAATGTTGGGCTGTGAAACTCTGTACGCAGACTGTCAGGTGTTCGCGCATTTCATTAGAGACGCGCACACCTGAACGCGCAGTCCAGCATCCATCATTCCTGAGACTGAACGCGGATGTTCTGTGACCCGCAGGTGAGATTGTCTACATTGAAGCATTAGGCACAGGAGAATGTCAGTACTGATACACTCACAGAGAAACAAACACTCTTTCTTTACTTGCCCCAGAACTCACAATTAGATGATGAAGGTCTTCAGTCTTCTCACTGATGCTGTCTGCATACGGTCTTTTATTTTTTATGATTTGTTTACAGCCGAATTATGGCCTCATGGTTATGCTATCTTTTGTTCTATATTTCTGCATTCGGTGTAATTTTTTTCTGGCCGATTCTACAGTAAAAAACATATATTGTAAAAATATTAAAAGTCTGCCACGGAGCTCCAACTCTTAAGAGATCAACAACACTCAAAATAACCCAAAGACACTTTCAGAATACACGCAATAAAAAGGCAAAAAGTTTTATGATAATTAAGCATATAAAAGTTATGTTTATATAAAAAAATATTTGAAATGATCTGTTTATAAGAGTTGTGAGACGAGAGTGGCACGAGGCCTTGTGCAGATAGTCGCGCGCATAAATCAAAAATCACAAATGACATACAGCCTCAGTATTACTAATATTTATATATCAATAACGTTTAAAATAAATAGTTGTTTGTTACATTTAACTTTATGGCTGTAAGTCAATTTATTGACGTGTAAATAAATCATTTCATCAGTGTTTCTCACATTTTCTGTCACTGTATTTTCAAAAAGCAAGAGAAACTACAAACTCTTTAGTAATGATCAACAATTAAAAAAAGATCCTTCTTCATAAAACTTCTCATGATCTTAGTAAAGTCTGAATTTATGTGCAACACGTTTGGTTATCAGACAACGCATTTTTCAATTATATAAACTCGACGCTCTTAATGTTTCTTTTTAATTCTTGTATGATAACGTAATTCAGTTTGATAGGTGTATATAATAATATAAATTCATCTAGCTGACGGTTCATGTCACGGCTCATACATTTTTAAATTCGCTAAATGTTAAAAACGACATGTGCTTTATAAATCAATAAAACGTAAGAAAACATATTGCTTCATAGCTTTTTAATATTTTCAACAACAGAAAACATGTTACACAAATACGACAACAAGTAAAGTTAAATGGTTTGAATTTCACGGCTCGCTTATAAAGGAGTTTACAAACCTTCATATCATTATTTTCCTCAGATTTTAAGCTGCGCTGAATCTTGCATAATGGGGGAAAAGTGGCAGTCTTGCGTTACCTTAAAACTGCAGCAAAAACTCGTTTTAACGACATCAAGTGCTGTTTTCCAAGAAGAATGGGGGATTATTTTGTTAAAAAAAAGATTCGAGGAGAAATGACAAACTTTCCATACAACATGAAATAAATCCTAAAAGTGTTTGTTAAAACTGACAACAGTCCCTGGAGGAACGAGGTTTTTCTGTAAATAAATCTCCTGTGTGCTCTGTGTTTTCCGTAAAAGTCATCAAATGTTCACAGAATAAATATGAGCGCGTGCTCGACAGTCACTGGTTTCCAGTACAGGAGTTCAGGCTCCACGCGGGCAGGCAGTACGTGTACGGGTAATAATATGAGGGCTGCAGCGCGAGCAGCGGGGGTCGCAGCAGTTCTCCGGGACTGTACTGCCTCCGGTCGTCACGCACCAGAACTTTCACGGCCACTTTCTTCGCCGCCGGGGCCGAGGCCAGCAGATCCGCCGCCATCTGACGCCGTTTGGTTTTGTAGCGTCGGTTCTGGAACCAGATCTTGACCTGCGTCTCGGTGAGTTTGAGGGAGGCCGCGAGGTCCGCGCGCTCCGGTCCGGATAAGTACCGCTGATGATTGAAGCGCCGCTCGAGCTCGAACACCTGCGCGTGCGAGAAGGCAGCACGGGAGCGTTTCTTCCGCTGCTTGGGCTGATCGCCGCTTTTCTCCTCCGTCGTGTTGGAGTCTGAAAACACAAACAGGTTATTCGAGTTCACATCTTTAATCTGATGAACTGTTTTTCTTCTTTCTTGAGCTCGATACAGTTTTCTCGTAACTAAAGTCCGTTTATGAGACCCCTGAGCTCCAACATAACGGAAACTCTTGTCATGCGTTATAAAGTTGTGCGTTACTCACCGGACACGCAGTCGCTCAGGCCTTTGGCGTGATCCGCCGCCGTGGACTCGTGATCCGTTTCGTCCGCTAAATCTGCGTCTTTCTCGCTCTTCGTGTCGCGTTGCGCTTTGGTGTCGTTATCGTCACTCAGTCCGGAGTCTGAATCATAATTCTTCTGGTCTCGCGCGTCGCTTCGCTCAGCTCCGTCCATCTCGTCGAAGATCTTCCAGCACGCAGTTTTGGAGAAGCACACGTCCAGATCCTTCAGATGGCGAGACTCTTCGGTTCGGTTCAGAATGGCTTGAATGCTGAACGGCATCAGAGAGTTACCGCGCACAGCCATTATAAGCAGCAAAGTCACTTCTCATCAAAGCGGAACGGAGTTGAACGGTCCTGATCCGGATCACATGCAGACTGAGCCCCGCGGCGACAGTTTGGTCGCATCGCGCCCCGCGTACAGCCAGTTTTTGCGGATGCGCATCCACGTCGCCAGAGCGCAAGTATGAGTGAATACACAGAGCTACTATCCACTTCACCTGCGGCCCACGCTGACCTCACCGCGCCTTCTCATTGGCCAAGCGGGAAGCCGAGCCGCCTTTTGATTGGACGTCGATAACTTGCACATATTTACAGCGTGTGTAAACACCCGAACGTCTCACCTCTTAACCCTTCTACACCCGAGAAAAGCCAGAAGAGATCAGGTCCCTTTTCAATTGACACTCTCAACTAAAGGCGAGCTAATAAAAGTGCACAGCGCGCGCACGCTTTAATATAGTGCAATAGCACCCGTCACATCATAAAACACTAAAGATGAGTGAATGGGTTTAGTTTTGTTTTCGCCTATCACACATGTAGCTGCACAGACTGATATGATTTTGTTTTTTTTCACATTTATATGAATCATATTATAGTAATTGATTAATGTTCTCTATCTAGTATTATTTAATTCAACCTTAAATTCGGGTTCACTGATTCGTCTGGAAAGGACTTTTACTTTCATTGGGCTTTCATTTAAATTACA
Organism: Triplophysa bombifrons; assembly: GCA_029783895.1. Lineage (NCBI taxonomy): Eukaryota > Metazoa > Chordata > Actinopteri > Cypriniformes > Nemacheilidae > Triplophysa > Triplophysa bombifrons. The sequence continues at coordinate 445,517 of JAPMJR010000033.1, read as the reverse complement.
TTTTTATATGCGCAAACTCTTGTGTGTGTGTCAGTTAAGCACGTGTCTTTTTTCGAAAAACGTTATTAAACTTTAAATACAAAAAATAAAGCCTAAAAACGGCAGAATAGTTGCTGCTAAAAAATATACTCGTACTATCCTAATAATAAACTGAGAATAAGGATGATTTAGGTATTGTTTTATTATCTTTCTTTTAATTCCTGTTTTGCTAGATTTTGTTCCATAAATAGCTAACCTGCGTACAAGTCTCTAATCCTGATTCTTATATTTGATATTATAAACGCTACCAGGAACAGGGCAAACGTTTACTGTTCATTTATTATGAAGGTAAATTCTAAATTAGTTTAATGTGGCTATTCAGATTATTTGGCGCTGACAAAAATAATCACATGGAAAGGGATAAATCTTAATTAAAAAAAAAAAAAATTAGATTGTTAAGGCAACCTTAAATCGAGCTATAAATCGGTCCTTTACATCTTTAGAAATGCGCGAGTTCATTCTCTCTCATCACACATGGGGACATATTTAATTCCCTTCATATTGTTTTTAAAATATGGCTTGAGTCAGATTTATCCCGTAAAACACATTTCATGTTTAACCATCCTAACAGAAAACATGGTGATTTTATTTGAGAATTATTTCAGCAAATAACAGAAAAACACAGTTGCATTTGACAATATTTACATGAGTTGATCCTGTTAGTTAACTGGCATATTTAGCTAAACCGGCTAAATTGATGCCCTTCTGAAAAATAGCCCTAGTTTTACCACAGTTTAACCATAATCGTATCATATAAATAAAAGTGACAATCAATAGGCAACAACAACAAGAAACGAGGTTACTAAAATAAAACTATGGTTGGTTTAAAAAAAGTGAGAAAAATAAAAAAAAAGCGAGAATACATTTATGCTGTTGTGTAGAAATGTATTTAATTCTTAGGAAACTCATGAAGGATTGTAGGGAGTAAACATGAGGATTTGCAATGTTTTCTCATTTCTGCTAAACTTACCGAAACAACGTCATTCAAGCACGCGCGTCTCTCCCTCCATCTAGCGGCCACGCGCCTCACTCACGCGCTTTAGGAAATCTGTTCGATCAATGATACATGGAAATCAGACAAAAATATTATAGACAGAGCTTTGCCAGTGACAGATGTTCATGTTTTAAACGAGAAGGAGAAGATCGCACGGGTGCGTGCACAAGGTATGAACTGCGTGTGCACGCGGAGGAATGATTAAAGCGTGAACGCGTCAGACGCAATAAACTTCACATAAGCAGTTGGATCCAGCAGCGTCTCTGTTAATAAAAATGCGCGAGATCTGCGACACACGTGTCCAAGACAACATGCTTTAATAAAATAATCATGTACATAGCCTATATACACGAGAGTAACATGTGGTATATACATGCAGCAATCAATGCATGCACGCACGCGCGCACGTGCAAACACAGCAGGAAAGTATGAAAGTGTCTGTAGAGAAATGAGGGCTCACACAGGAATTCTGGGAAAAATGTTTCTGATGAATAAATTGCAGTTTCTCAGCATGTCCTGTAAGATGTGAAAGAGTGAATAGCAGATGACAACATGTAGAGTCCTCTCTCTAAAACGGAAACACACTCATGGCAAATGAAAGTCATGCACAGGGATTTAAAGCTCTGTGAAGTCCAGATGTTACAGACTGTGTCCCTCATTCATCCTGACAGAGTTTCAGTCCCAGTCGTCTCACAACACAAGAGGGTCAAGTTCTGTTTCCATGGCACCCACAGAGATCAGACTCACCTACAGTGCAGAGATCATACTCACCCACAGAGATCAGACTCTACAGTGCAGAGATCAGACTCACCCACAGAGATCAGACTCACCTACAGTGCAGAGATCAGACTCACCCACAGAGATCAGACTCTACAGTGCAGAGATCAGACTCACCCACAGAGATCAGACTCTACAGTGCAGAGATCAGACTCACCCACAGAGATCAGACTCACCTACAGTGCAGAGATCAGACTCACCCACAGAGATCAGACTCTACAGTGCAGAGATCAGACTCACCCACAGAGATCAGACTCACCTACAGTGCAGAGATCAGACTCACCCACAGAGATCAGACTCTACAGTGCAGAGATCAGACTCACCCACAGAGATCAGACTCACCTACAGTGCAGAGATCAGACTCACCCACAGAGATCAGACTCTACAGTGCAGAGATCATACTCACCCACAGAGATCAGACTCTACAGTGCAGAGATCAGACTCACCCACAGAGATCAGACTCACCTACAGTGCAGAGATCAGACTCACCCACAGAGATCATACTCTACAGTGCAGAGATCAGACTCACCCACAGAGATCAGACTCACCTACAGTGCAGAGATCAGACTCACCCACAGAGATCAGACTCTACAGTGCAGAGATCAGACTCACCTACAGTGCAGAGATCAGACTCACCCACAGAGATCAGACTCACCTACAGTGCAGAGCTCAGACTCACCCACAGAGATCAGACTCACCTACAGTGCAGAGATCAGACTCACCTACAGTGCAGAGATCAGACTCACCCACAGAGATCAGACTCACCTACAGTGCAGAGATCAGACTCACCCACAGAGATCAGACTCACCTACAGTGCAGAGATCAGACTTACAAACACTACAGAGATCAGTCTCACATACACTACAGAGATCAGTCTCACATACAGACATCATACTCTACAGTATAGACATCAGACTAAACTACACATTAGAAATCAGACTCACCCACAGAGATCAAACTGAACTACACAACAGAGATCAGAACATTTACAAATCCAACTGAACAACTGACAACTTAAACTGAAAAACAGTATCACAAGCTACTTTGTTTTTAATGATTGTATGTAAACTAATTCTAAACAATGTTTTATTCTTGGTAAAAAACAATACAAATATAGAAAGCTTAAAGCTATAGGACTGAAAAACAGACAAGAGCAGTGGAACAATCATCTCTCTGAATGAAAAACAGACTGTCATGATAACAAGATGCGTGATCTTGACTGGAGACAGTGTGGGAGTCATACGGAGACATTCTCCTTTCATAAAGCAACAATATATCGCCACCCTGTGGACAAGACGCGCACGCGCACGCGCACGCACACACAGAGGACCAGTGAGTGTTGATTGAGAAATGACTTGTATATGAAGTGAACAGCTGAATGCATGAGTTCATTCATTCATCTATCGATATCTTTAACATTGACCGAGTAAGGCATGTCAACATCAGATTTAATGTATAAGAAGCATCACATAAAATGTAAACTTAAAAGTCACAAGTTACTTCTGTACACAGTGTCTTCTATAAGTGACCATTAGAAACACAGAATCAGATTAATCTTAAACAATTTAACCACAAATCCTTGCATCACAAAACGTGATAATGAAAATATATGAAAGTGTGTTATATAAGCTTACTTCTTAGAGCAACAAGGAAAGTTAACAGATGATCTTTCATAACGTCTTGCATGTTTTCATTTATTATGTCATTTAATTTTCCACAAAATGGTTCATAAAATAGAGTATATATAAATACATTCTATCTACGTGATTCTACAGACATTTTGTATATATTTTTGTTTTCCTGGCTGTGTAGATATACTAGCGGATTTGGCCAAATTTCTCTATCAATGTATTTGATCATCACTGTATTTATAGATATGGAAAGATCATAGGACAGAGGTTCCCCGAAACCCGAACCTTCCGAGCTCTATCGGGAAAGCACGGAGAGACGCGACTGCATACTGCCGGAGGACTTCTTCATTGGCCGCGCGCAGCCGCGCATCCTCATCCTCAGGTCGCGCGCAGTGCAGTTTAGCTGCGCATAAAAGCTTCACATCTGCAGAGCAGTCAAACATGAAGCAGCACAGCTTACATCTACATCCTCCTGAGAAACAAGATCATTTAAGTCTGTTTGTCTTTCAGACTGTCATTTCAGAATAAGCGCGAGTCTCTCTCTCCCGATGTGTGCGCGTAAATAAATACTTTTTTTATAGATTTCTGAACTTGGACGGTTGTTTAAAGCTGTTGACAGTTATTAAAGAGTCATATGACACGGCCAAAAGGAATATTATGGTTTGTTTTACATCGAACTCAATGTGTAAACAGGATTTAAGGTTGAAACTCGCAGTATTTTCCACACACTGTGCATGTTTGAATCTGCATGTTTGACAAAGCTCATGGCTCTGAAAAGCGAGGTGTTCTGTGATTGGCCAGTTAACCAGTGCGTAGTGATTGAGGAAATGTAACGCCTCTGACCATATTTGGAACATCAGGTTCCTCTTCAATTGTACTGACCGGTACTCCACCTTACTTGAGGATATATTTGGGCGGTCTTAGTCAAATCAGACCTCCAACTGACGTAGATTTGTGAGGGTGTGGCTACACAAGGTGTTTCATTCGCTTTTACATAGAATGCATCTTTTGCTCAATTTAACGTGTCTAATACATGCAAGAGCAATTTATAAACACACAGAAAAATTCGGATTCACGCCATATGACCCCTTTAAAGATGTAAAGCGATATTAAATCGCATCTGTATTATAAACTGCCAAAAAAAACAACAGAACATGTGATGGATTTAATACTTTTACTGGAAACTATAACGGTGTCTTCGGGTATGTGATAGATTCTATTTATATAATTTTTATTTAGGTTATATTTTGGAAAAATTCCCAAAGCACACAAACATTTTGTAATGGCCTTGATGAAAAAAAAACAAGAATCAGCTTCAGGATCAATTTTTGAATTTATAGTAAAAGGTTAAAATATAAAATAAACATAAATTCTCATGACATTCACAGAATGAGCATCACACACACATACACACACACACACACCTGACAGCGCAGCACTACTGTATAAAACTATCTGTCTGTTCTGATCTTACAAACAACACTGTCATAACACAACACTTTGTGTCTTTAATGAACTAACATGAGCATTGAAAGGTCTTGTATGTACACACACAGACTCTCAGAACATCAGAACTTCAGCTGCTCCCTGACGTCACATGTCCTCTGACCTTAAAAACACCAGTTAGTGTGAATTTGATATGACTGGACTCATCGCTTGACTCTTTTTGAAGGCGGATCCTCAGATTTTTGTCCTCCGCGAGTACGAGAAACCGGTGGACTCGTCTCCCGCTTTCGTCCCCTCACCGACCTGAGAGAGACAACAATCCTCTGTTTAATTACAGCACCAAAGAAAATAAGACGAGAGAGAGAGAACGAGAGAGATAGAGAGAGAGAAAATGAGATAGAGAGTGAGAGAGACACAGAGAGAGTGAGAGAGAGTCAGACCGTGTGCTCGGAGAGATCTCTTCTTTCCCGGTGAGTTTACTCAGAGCTCGAGTGGACGGTTTGCTCGGTTTATTTCTGAAAGAGGAAGAGGACATGAAGCTGTTGATTTCACTGATGAACGTGTGTTTGGAGCTCGTGTCAGAAAGGAAACGTTACCTCTCTGCCTCCAGACGAGACGCCGCACGAGTCTTTGTCCTCGATGTCGTCTCCTCTTCATCGTCCTCTTTCTCACCTGCATCTCCTCTCTCAGCTGCTCCAGGATCTGTGAATGATAACACTGTAAATAAACCACCAGACAAACATCTAGACAACAAAACACAAAACGTCTGAAATAAAACACAATTGTGATGATCTATTTTATCTTCTGGTAAGAAGGATATTGAGACACAGGTTTGTCATGTGACCACTCGTTGGGATTCAAACAACACAAACATGTTCAGTGCGACCTCACACATAATCTCACATCACATTTCATTATCAAATGTCTCGTCATACCCGAGTCGTCTGTAGGGCAGGAGGTTTTGCTGGCTCGTCCACGTCGGGGGGGCTTCCTCTCAGCTTCCTGAACACACACACACGTGAGACTCATTCAGTCACATGATTTCAGCTTCAGCCACATACAGCAGTGTACTCACAGACACGTCTTCCTCATCTTTCCTCTCTTCCTCTTCCTCACTCACTTTCATCACTTCCTGATCTTCAGATGTACTTCCTGTAGACACACAAACACTCATCAAATGAACATTTACTACAGCACACATGTGTGTGTTTATTTGGGGTAACTTTAGAACCAAATATTATTGTGTTCTGCTCTGCCTCAAAACTACACACTCATTAACTCTGTATGTGTGTGTGTGTTTGTGTGTGTACTCACCTCCATCTCGTCTCTGTTTGGCAGATATTTTTGGCTCTTCCTCAATCTCATCTGCTGCAAAGTCCTGGAGATACAGTGAGCAAAAAACTATTAAACACACAATAGAGACACACACACACACACACACACACACAATAAAGACACACACACAATAAAGACACAAACACACACACACACACAATAAAGACACAAACACACACACACACACACACAATAAAGACACAAACACACACACACAAACACACACACACACACACACACACACACACACACACACACACAGACAGACAGACTCACTGTAGCAGAAGATGAGATCTCGTCTGATCTCCTGCGTTTCATTACAGGCTTCACTGGAGAGAAACAGATGCATTGATTTAAACACACAGTGAAGAGTTATAAACTGACTGATCACTGCTTCAAAGGTTTATTGCTTTTATAAAACAGTTTTTCCACATGTGTAGCAAGACCAAGAAACACAGACACAACAACAGTTACACATGTGATGTGATTGATGTGATTGGTCACCTGCGGACGAGTCTTTGATCTGTGCTGCGGAGCGTCTACTCCTGCGACCCTGCTGTACACAAATCAGCATCAATAACACGCACGCACGCACGCACACACACACACACACACACACACACACAGCCTTCTTCAGATAAACATCATTCAGTCAAGTGTGTGCTTGAACTATCATTTGGACACACCTCCTGTGGCTCCTCCTCTCCTACAGACTCCGCCTCTTTTGGCTGTGAAGAGGACGCTGTTGGGATGAACAGTTGAAGCATCAGCGCACATGTGAGCTGTGATCAGTGCACATGTATGAGTGAGAGAGAGACGCTCACGTGTGTCTCGCTGCGGTGCGTCAGACAGTCGGGAGGATCTTCCTCTGCGTGGAGTTCTGTTCACTCCTGAATCTTCATCTTCTTCATCAGTAAACTGACAGACACATCACACACATCAACATGCTGACACTCAGAGAGAGAGAGAGAGAGAGAGAGAGAGAGAGAGAGAGAGATGCGTACCTCTTTATTTGTCTTCTGAGCAGATGATCCTTCCCTGCATGCGGCTGCGCTGTCTGTCTGCTCCTGGTTAGAGAAAGAGAGTTTTAATTAACTGCAGCGAATTACAGAAGAGTTCTGCTTCTGGAATGGGATTGGTTACCTTCTCTGAGACGTCTGACATCAGCCTGTCCTGTTCATCTGAGCTGTCTGCATCACACACAGATACACAGGTTACACTCGAAACACACACTCATCACAAACCATACACACATCTAGTAACATACCCGTAATGCCCGTCTGCGCAGGTTCAACTGCGTCTGCAGTGACGGTCTGTGAGGAATCAGTGATGGTCTGCGCAGGTTCAACTGCGTCTGCAGTGACGGTCTGTGAGGAATCAGTGACAGTAAGTGCAGGTTCACCTGCGACTGCAGTGATTGTCTGTGAGGGTTCAGCTGAGTCTGCAGTGGCGGTCTGTGAGGGTTCAGCTGAGTCTGCAGTGGCGGTCTGTGAGGGTTCAGCTGAGTCTGCAGTGGCGGTCTGTGAGAGTTCAGCTGAGTCTGCAGTGGCGGTCTTTGAGGTCTCAGCTGTGTCTGCAGGGGCGGTCTGTGAAGGTTCAGCTGTGTCTGCAGGGGCGGTCTGTGAGGATTCAGCTGCGTCTGCAGCTGCGGTCTGTGAGGGTTCAGCTGCGTCTGCAGTGTCGGTCTGTGAGGGTTCAGCTGTGTCTGCAGCGGCATTCTGTGAGGATTCAGCTGCGTCTGCAGCTGCGGTCTGTGAGGATTCAGCTGCGTCTGCAGCTGGGGTCTGTGAGGGTTCAGCTGCGTCTGCAGCGTCGGTCTGTGAGGGTTCAGCTGCATCTGCAGCGGCGGTCTGAGAGGGTTCAGCTGCGTCTGCAGCGGCGGTCTGTGAGGGTTCAGCTGCGTCTGCAGAGGCGGTCTGTGAGGGTTCAGCTGCGTCTGCAGAGACTGTCTGCACATGTTCACCTGCGTCTGCACTGGCGGTCTGTGAGGGTTCAGCTGCGTCTGCACTGGCGGTCTGTGAGGGTTCAGCTGCGTCTGCACTGGCGGTCTGTGAGGGTTCAGCTGCGTCTGCACTGGCGGTCTGTGAGGGTTCAGCTGCGTCTGCAGTGGCAGTCTGTGATGGTTCAGTTGAGTCGGTTGCTGCTGTGATAGGGGACTGAGCAGGTTCTGTTATCTCTTCAGTGGGGGCCTGCACAGGCTCTGTTGTATCTGCAAGCAGGGACAGTGCAGGCTTTGTCATATCTTCAATAGGCGTCTGCGCAGGCTCAGCTGTGTCTGCAGTCTGTTCAGTTAGTTTTTTAGTAATCGTCTGCACAGGTTCAGTTATCATATCAGTTAGCATCTGTGCAGGCTTGACTGGGTCTGTAGTTAATGAAGGTTGATGTTCTGTTTTGTCTTCAGCGAGTGTCTGCATAGGCTCTGTTTCATCTGCAGTCAATGACTTTGCAGGCTTGTCTGCGTCTGTCGTGTTGGTCTGCGCAGACTCAACTGTGTCTGCAGGGAGAATCTGTGCATTTCTCTTATCGTCTGTTTCCTGTCTTTCCTCATCATCAGCCTGAAAGATCACACACATGACTCCAAAGCGTAACAGACAACAGCAGAAATCACTGTCTATATGTTACTCAAAGGGTGTAGAGGAAGTGATGTCATAAACTCACCTGTGATGTCACCTCTTTTGTTCTGAAATGCTCGATGGGCTCCCCAGCGGAGGCAGATGAAGCTTAAGGATGAATTCAGATGTTATGACATTACAGATATGCAGTGTGTGTAGTGTATGCGCGCGTGTGTGTGTAGTACCTGTGTCATGCTGTTGTTCATTCTGCTCTAGAACGACGGGGCCGCTGGCAGACACACACATCTCCTTCTCTTTCTCAGGTTTGCAGAATCCTGACTCACGACCCGGAGGCGGAGTTTCACCCCCAGACACCAGGTCAGAGGTCAAATCCATGGCAACCATGACGTCTGTTGAGCGCGCAGTGTCAGGATCCATAGAGAGCAGCGTGAGCGCCGCTTCCTTCATCTTCAGATCAGCTTCAGTTTCTTGCTCTTTGATGTCACTCGCCGCTGTCATCAGACTCAAGAGGGCGTCGGCCTCTCCTGATACGGAGCGCGGCTCCTCAGTGTCTGACTCAGGTGTGACATCACTCAGAGCGGCGTACGGGTCATCGACGCTGAAGGGTTCTGTTCCGTCGGCTGGTGTGGGGCTGTCTGAACTCTGTTTGTTCTCAGAATCTTTCGCCACTTTCTTCACAGCCGTCTTCTTCGCAGTCTTCGTGTCTTTGGTCTTCTGAGGCTCTTCTGCACTTTTCTTTTCCACTCTGCTCTTGGTGTCCTTCTTGTCAGGTTTCTGGGATTTCAGGTCCTCTCTGGATTTGGATCGGTGTTTCTCTGACAGGGACTTGACCTTCGGCCCCACTTCTGCCTTCCGCGTCTCGCCGTCTGTCTCTGAGCCTGATTTCTGCAGATTTTTCTCTCGTTCTCCCGTCAAGGAGTCTTTTCTGTCCACCCTCACCTTGAGCTTGTCTGCGGGTTTGACCTCAGATTGACTCTTTGACCTCTTCAGCGGGTCTCTGGGTTGCTTGTCTTTCCTCCGGCTAACCTCTGACCCTGCCTCCACCTCTGATCTTTCCTCAGATGAGCCTGTGGAATCCAGACGGCGGAGTGGCTTCAACTCACTCTTGACGCTGGTCTTCTCTGCCTTTGCTTTCTCTTTGAGCGCGTCCGTCTTCGCTTTCTTCAGATTGCCCTCGTCTGCGGTGTCAGAGACAGACGTCTTGTGTTCTCTGGAGAACACCGATGTCTTTCTGTCAGCCTTGACCTTCGCACTCTTCTTCTCGTCTTTCTCATCTGGAGTCGGAGTCTCTGCACCCCTCCTGCTCTCCGTCTTCAGTTTGTGTTTGAGACGATCATCAGAGACGCCCGGCTCTCTCTCCTTGCGTTCTTTTTCTTTGCCGTGTGCGTCTTTCCGAAGGTTGCGCTCAGATTTGCTGGCCGTTTTCTGACGCTGACCTTGTACGGTGCCCAGCTCCAGGTCCAGGATGAAGGAGTGGACGCGGTTTTTATCTGCGACTTTCTCTACGCTGCTACTGTCTGTTTTCTTTCTGCGCTGCTCCTCCAGATCAGACGGCCGTCTTGAGGACTTCAGACACGTCGTCTTCCCCTGACGGACACACACAATCATTCACTAAAGATTCACACACTCATAGACGTGCAGACAGACGGAGAACTTACATCTTTGTTGCCTGAATCTCCATCGGAATCAGTTTTCTTTCTTTCTTCATCTTTTCTAAAAAAGAAACCGAATGTCAGAATCATCAGGATGGACGTGAGAGCTTCAGAACATCTCCCCTTTCATTCATTGATAATGACATGCAGAACACAAACCTGAAATCTCTCTTTCTCAGTCTGCTGAGAGCCACTTTCTTCTCCAGAACTTTCTGTTCTTTTCGAGCTTCTTTGGCCCGCGGCCGCTGAGGGGTCTGATCAGCGGAGACAGATGCTTGTTTCTTCCGATCTACAGAGAGAAGATCAGATCACAAACTCACACACAGAGAGAGAGAGAGAGAGAGAGAGAGAGAGAGAGAGAGAGAGAGAGAGAGAGAGAGAGAGAGAGAGAGAGAGAGAGAGAGAGAGAGAGAGAGAGAGAGAGAGAGAGAGAGAGAGAGAGAGAGAGAGAGAGAGAGAGAGAGAGAGAGAGAGAGAGATGAGGTGATGTGTTACCCTGCTCTTCTGTCTGAGCTGCTCTGTGTCTGCGTTTCTCCTCCAGACGTTCTCGGTTCTGTTGGCGTTTTAACAGTCTCTCTTCTTTCTCTCTGGCCTGCGGAGAGATGACAAACAGTGCTGTTGAGGGATGTAGCGATTCACTCAGCTCACGATGAGATTCATTCACAATTTATTTTTACAACATTAGTGGAGACAAACTAGAAATGAACAAATGCCCTTATATTATATCTCAAAAGCTGCACATTTCTTTGTAAAATAAAAATATATTTTATGTTGAATAACAAAACTAAACTGCAATTTTAAAACAAATTTCAAATCAAACCACAAATGTATGATACAGAAATCTCTTTAAAATGAACAAACTAAGACTTTTTACATTTAAGAAATATCAGCATATCTGCGTCTTCCAAGTTTGCAAACACAGAGGCCCGTGCTCTTCAAAATGTGTATTGCGATTCAAATAACATCTCACTAAGCCTCCTCTATTATGACAAAATTATAATCACGATTATTTAGGGCAATATTGAGATCATGATCATTTACTCACTGACTTTTGAAACAACATAGGAAATATAACGAAAACTTGTCTTTTAAACCGAATTCAACTGAAAAATGAATTAATGAAATAGCAAACCGCTGTAAAAGAAACGGTGGGCTGCGGATTTATACCACAAGAAAAGAGAGGAGTATTGCAAAATGGAATGTGGTAAAATAATAATTTTACCACCATTGATTTGTTTTTGTAATTGTTGAAAGCCAAAGTTGACGATTACGATTAATTTTTCGATTAATTGCACCGCCCTATGTTACACCCTAGTGCTGTGACGTCTGGAAACTGACTGTCTGCATAAAGCAGAGTTATTATTGACACTCTTCTCACCACCGAACGCCGGCGCTGCTCCACAGTGACCTCATCATCAGAGTCGCTATAGTAACGAGAGTACAGGAAGGGTTTGTGTATGTAGCCCTGCCTCACACCGCGGGGTTTCTTCTCTCTGCTGCCTTCAGAGTCTTCACCGCCGGGCGTCTTCTGTCCTCCCTCACCTGCACACACACACACACGTGAAGGCATGACACACACGGCCAGTGAGTGATCATGTGCTGCGAGTCACTCTCTCACCCTCTGAGCTGAGCTCTCCCTCCTCTGTGGACTCTGACAGCGGTGAATCATCATCACTTTCGCCCTCAAAAGAAGACAGATCGCTGGTGTGAACAGAACTCACTGTGATGTCACTGAGACCGTCCAGATCTGAATCCTCCAGAGAGTATTCTAAACAAACAAACACACACACACACGAGACTCATGACTTTTATTATGAAAGCATTAGTGGATTTTGGGTCAAGGATCGGATGTATATGCTCATCATAGTATAATATAATATAACAGTTTAGAGAATATTATATAGACGTTGTGAATATACCCTGAACATATCCAACACATCAACAGATTATTAAACATTATACCATGGTCTATTTGAAAACTGGATTCTGATTGGCTTGAAGGTGTGCATTAAAACCCTTTATTACAAGCCTCATCTGAATGCTTGAGTCTGATTGGCCAGTCGCGACATTCCAAGGGTTGTTCTTTTCAAGTAGCAACCGCTAAAAAACTAATAACATCCTGTAACCCGAATGCTGCAAATCATTTTGAGGAGCAGTTTAATATTACACAAACTAACTATGAATATGTCTTTCAATAACATATATGAGATTATATTTACACATGATTAATACAAATTTGCCTGTTCGTGAGGTTTGAACGTCGTTTCACAAGACCCTCCGCTTCACATCCTAATCACACTGTCGGGATTATTTCTGTTTTAACCACCGGCTGCCTGGACATTATATCTTATTTATAAAACAGTTATTATTTATCTTCTAGTCTATGTTATGTATACAGTGTGCATGCATTAGGCCTTTTAAAAAAAATGACAATAGTCTGTGTATAACAAATAACTATGACAAACACAAACATACAATCAGAAACGGCACTCTAGAGATCAGATTATAAATGTGTTATGATGGCGATCAAGGGGAAGTATTTAGACTGGATGACAAGCGTGATCTGTTTCACCATGTATGATGTCATACTCGCTACACTCAAATAACACGTAACAGAGCATCATTCTGGCCTTAATTCTGATGCAAACATTAATAAACATGACAGACAGACAGGTGATAGATACCCTCTCTCAGTCTTTCTCTGGTCTTCTGTTTCACACTGGAGGGTTTCTGGGAGTCAGTTTCTCTGCTCTCCTCTTTGATCTTCACTGATGATTTACTGCCGATCTCTTTCCCTGCGTCTCCCTGCTCCTCCTGCTTCACCTCCTCAGTCTCCATCTCCTCCTCTTTCTCCTCCGGCACCTCCTCCTTCACAGCAGTGTGCTCCTCCTCATCTTCCTCAGGGAGACTGATGTCCATCTCCTCCTCTTTCTGCTCCAGCGTGGGGTCACAGCTGCTGGTGTCAGGGTTCTGAACGTCAGTGGAGGAACTTCCAGCTGGAGCACGACACACACACCAATCAATAAAAACACACAGTCAATGATAAAAAACAAATACTATAATACAGCTAATATACAATGACATCATACATCTTCAAGTAAAAATGAGAATATTTTAGCGGTGCATTTAGAGTTTGCTGTTCATCGGCAGCGATGTGAAGATCTCACCAGCATCAGTGATGTCCTCTGGAGTCGGCTGGTTGTCTGTGGGGGGACGAGGAGCCGCAGGTGGGGGCTCGTCCTCTTCCACGCTGCTGTTGGGAGACAGAAACCTTCGGACGACTCGCTCCACCTGCGGACGAAATGTGTGATGGACCTTTGGGTCAACAACTTGTGCCACGATTCTGTCCACTCCCTGCTCCAACATCCCCGACCTGTCACAGACAGAAAGAGTGAGAGACGGACAGACAACAGACGGACATGCAGAGGGACAGACACACGTACTGCAGGACCAGCTGTCTGATGCTGTTTCTCAGCTGGTTCTTGTTCAGTTGTGGACTCCATGTGTGGTTTGACAAATGATTGGACACGAAGTTGTCCACTCGCTGTCGTAAGTGTAAATACGCCGGCTGAAGAAACACAACACAACATTTAACCCGTATGATAAAAGCGTCTATGCACAGCCTATGTTGATTTGTTTACATGCGAGAGTGCGCGAGACCTTCGTGTCTACATCAGCCATACAGTCTCGACGGAACTGGTCGAATAATCCCTCCGTCTTCAGGTGATTCACGATCATCGACACGAGCTGCGGGTCACCGGGGTGCAGCGACGACATCCCGAACGAACTGAACCGAACCCGTCACGGAGAACCGCTCAGAGCTGCGCGCGCTGCACACTGAACAACCGGAAGTGTTTACTTCACACCGGAAACCGACGAGAGACAAAAGCCATGAAGTTAGAGCAGCGGCCTCTAGCGGCAGACGCGTGTCCTGCAGTGATATTTGGACGACTGTGCAACAAGTGTTTTTTTTTTTTGATGCATTTTTCCCAAAGCGGAACGTTTTTCTTTTTATTCAGCCGTCCAGTCGCCGTGCAATAGACACATATCCTACTAGTACTACACTGTTTATCTTCAGAGACTGAAAAGGTTTATATTCATGACCCCGTGTATCCCAAATACTAAACGTTATCTCAGCACCGCTAAATATTAATACATTTCGGACAAAGCAGACCATCGGTGAAATCAGATTGTAGCACCACATTATTTCCGTGGATTGTGTTGACGTAAAATATTCAGGATAAATCTGCAGCTGGAGCAGGAAGGAAGTAGGCGGAACATTTCCTTTTGTTCTGCCAATCAGTAACGCCCTGACAGTGACAGCGCCCACAGGTGACGTAGACTGTGTTCCGTACACTTTTTCCGCACACCAGCGACCCCTACTGAGTTGTTGAAAGACGGACAAGCAAGTTAGTGTGATCATTATACAGGTGTACTCAAGCACGTTAGTGTGATCATTATACAGGTGTACTCAAGCACGTTAGTGTGATCATTATACAGGTGTACTCAAGCACGTTGAAATATAAAGATAAAAGAAAATGACAAAGTCTGCTGAACATTGTTACTGTTTCATATAAATATCTTAATTTTTATTTCTAAGTGAAGAAAGAACATTTCTAAGAAAACACTCCAAAACATTGAATCCTGGATTAAATAATCCCTGTTATTTAATCCAGGTGTATTTGTCAGAGTGTGCATTGCATTTCTAACAGAAGTAGTCGACCATCCGGGAATCATTGGAATACTCTTTTCAACATACTATGGTGATTTTGGATATATTAATTCTACTTTCAAACACAAACAGAATGCTGAATGGAACGCAGGGAATCTTTTGGTTGCACTACACCGCTACTGAACTACTGGAAAAGCTCCACTGTTTTAAAAGTAGTTGAGATAACCCCAAACTCCTGAAAAATCAAGTTAAAGTAACGTTAACTGCTCCCCAACACTGACTGTTATCCATATGAAAACACATTTGATATAGAAAGATATTGTAAAGTTCACATAAATATTAAATATGAATCAAAAAGATTTCTTCATCAAATGGTGAACACATTGTATATTAATAACAAGAGGATTAATCCTCCTCACACATATACAGCAGTAGTTGATGTGATGTAAACTATCAACGATCTCTCATTACTTCAATGATTTAATGTTAAGCTTTCAAATAACATGAATTTTATTCTCACTCAAACACAACCACCGACAAAACTCCTAATCTTCAGTTTATAAGAGAATAAAATGACAATCTGCCACATTTCAATTGTGTCTTTCATATTCATTCCTGTGTAGAAGAGTAGTGTGTTATACTTGTGTACTGTGATGTACACATGGTGTCATCATTGAGTTCTAAACAGCTGTTACAGTAAACAACAGAAAACTGATATTAGTGATTGTTGAGTGATGACCTTTGCTTTTGTTCTGGAGAATCAAGTGTTTTCAGACATGTAGACAAGTATTGAATTTGACATTTTCTGTTGTGTACGGATGCAAGTTTCTCAAAAGTGACCGAATGTGTGAGATGTGTCTAGACATTAAGTGTAACTGTAAACGTGTGGTTTAACACATGAACAACACGCAGCTGCACATGAAACACTTTTCTAGAGGCTTTCTTTTCATTTGCTTTGATGCATTTCTCAGATCAGAAATGAAATAACTCAGCAATTAACCTCCATATCATCTAGTTACATCAGAAAAACACTTTCTTAATATTTTCTACATTATCATTATACCATGCTTTCCTGTGGCTCAGTGGTAAGACCATGGGTCATGGGTATGATCTCAGGGGATTTCATATAGTCAGAAAAAAAAGTATAATACAATGCAATGTTAGTCGCTTTGAATAAAAGCGTCTGCCAAATGCATAAATGTGATTCAATATCAGGTTGATTTTGAAGCATAGTAGCTGGTTTGTGGTGGTTTAAACTGGTCCTGAGCTGGTTAAACTCCTGAACCAGCACAAACCAGCTACCATGCTTCAAAATCTAGCTGACCAGCAAATGCTGTCTTTTCCACAGGTTGGTCTGTTTGAATAATGGATTCTGATTGGCTGGAATGTGTGCTTTAAAACTGTTTAATGCAGGTCGTTCCAGTTAGTTTGATCAGATTTAAATGAACTGACGAGAATCTCTGTCTTTTTCACCTTTCTGATCAAAAATGACACTGTAAACATCAATAACAGCTGTAACTTGACAAATGACCGTAGTATAAATGGGATAATCCACAGCTAACCGTGCGTTAAGAAATTTTATTGTACGACATGGAGGCCAAGAACCACCTGATGTGAAGCAGAGAGTAATTGTGTCTGTGAAGTGAAACCCTTTGATGTACTTTAAAGAAGTTCATTTGTGTGTCTCATTATAAAGTCTATTACTGGAAACTTTTCACCATTAGTTGCAATAAAACTTCCTCTTTCTCAAAAAACTGTCAGTGCTGTGAGTCACACATCAGATCAGATCAGAGAGAGACAGAAGTGAGTTGAGTGTGTGTAGTGTTGTGTTGTGTTGTGTGATGTTCATAGAAATGTTGTTGATGTTTGGACTGATGCTGCTGATGTTCCAGATGATCTCATGTGAGTGTAACTCATTTCATCAACATTTAAATATCACATGTTTGTTGTGTGTAAACCAGCTGTGGTGTTGTGTGTTTGTGTTGTGTAGGTGAGGATCAGACGTGCAGGTTTAATCAGACAGAAATCTGTTATGCAGCTCTGGGACACAAACTCTCTCTGCAGATGGTTCTGGATCCTCAACACTATGACGCAAATATACAACATCTCATAACAGGCGACAAAGCAGTTGATCCAACATGTAGAATTAAAAATGACAAGATGAAAGAGAAAATGTGTGATCTTTACAAGAGCAGATCTGATGTCATGATCAGTAACGGTGCTGTGATTATAAATCATGTGATCAGAGAAGATTCAGGCAGATACACATTATATCTTACTGACTCGACTTTCTCAGACACATCTGCAGAACTTCAAGTGAATATTAAAGGTACAGTAACTCTCATATTCATCATCTCTCTTCTTCATAAACAGCTCTTTCTGTACAGTGTTCACTGCATAGTGTTTACTGCTAACTAAAGTAAAGTCTGAAGTGTGTCATTCACTGAGCGGTGTACAGTTATCATCTCAGAGAGAAATAAAGTTATCTTACATGTGTTCTTTAGGTAGATATGTCATCATGGTCAGATAAAATAGCTGGTGACTCAAATGCAGCAGAGAGAGAAATAAAAGTCAATTTCACACTTTATCAAGACATCAGAAAAAACATCCACTGTAGGCTTCTAGAATAAAATAAAATGAATTTGTTATATGTGTCAGTGGTGAAATATACTAGCAGATGATGTGTCTTCAATGATCTGACATGTGGATTCAGGAGGTCGAGGTTTGGTCCATGTGTCAAATCAAGTTGATATTTCATATATAACCATCATAGAGCATTACTCTAAACTACTGAACTGGTGAGACACATTTACTCACACAACAGCAACAAGAGATCACAACATGACAGTGACGATGACCGGATTGTGATTTACAGAATCAACAACTGTCTCTGTGACCTCAGCACTGACCAATAGCATGCTTGCTATTCTCTCTGACAGTAATCTCACCTTCACGCAGCCACCTGAGTCATTACAGAAGTGTGAGTGTTGTGCACACAGATTTCATGTTGAATTAAGACCTACAGTCTGTGTTTAACTCTGATCCTCACACCTGCTTGATTGATTAGAGCTGAAAGTCTTAAGGACAGGAATAGAGGTAAAAAATAGTTAGGATATGAAGATAAGATGATAATCAATCTTATGATGATGTGTATTTGTGTGCTTGTGTGTGCGTGTGTTTGTGTCTAGATTCAGGGTCAGTGATGTTTGTGATTGTGTGGAGTCTTCAGATGATGATTCTGTTGCTTCTGTTGGGAGGTTTTCACATCTACATCAGAAACACACACACATCAGGTGAGAAACACTCATGATCAGACACAAATATGAACAGTGTGATGATGAGGAGGAGGATGATGATGATGATTATGATGACGATGACGATGACAATGACGATGAGGATGAGGATGATGATGAGGATGATGAGGATGAGGATGATGATGATGAGGATGATGATGAGGATGACGATGAGGATGACGATGAGGATGATGAAGATGATGATGAGGATGATGAGGATGATGATGATGAGGATGATGATGAGGATGATGATGAGGATGACGATGAGAATGATGATCAGGATGATGATGATGAGGATGATGATGAGGATGATGATGATGATGAGGATGATGATGATGAGGATGATGATGAGGATGATGATCAGGATGATGATGATGAGGATGATGATGAGGATGATGATGATGATGAGGATGAGGATGATGATGACGATGACGATGAGGATGATGATCAGGATGATGATGATGAGGATGATGATGAGGATGATGATGATGATGATGATGAGGATGAGGATGATGATCAGGATGATGATGATGAGGATGATGATCAGGATGATGATGATGAGGATGATGATGAGGATGATGATGATGATGAGGATGATGACGATGAGGATGATGATCAGGATGATGATGATGAGGATGATGAGGATGATGATCAGGATGATGATGATGAGGATGATGATGAGGATGATGATGATGATGAGGATGAGGATGAGGATGATGATGATGATGATGAGGATGATGATGAGGATGATGATGATGATGATGAGGATGATGATGAGGATGATGAGGATGATGATGATGATGATGAGGATGATGATGAGGATTATGATGATGATGATAAGGATGATGATGATGATGAGGATGATGAGGATGATGAGGATGAGGATGATGATGATGATGATGAGGATGATGATGATGATGATGATGAGGATGATGATAAGGATGATGATGATGATGATGATGATGAGGATGATGAGGATGATGATGATGATGATGAGGATGATGATGAGGATTATGATGATGATGATGATGATGAGGATGATGATGATGATGACGATAAGGATGATGAGGAAGATGATGATGATGATGATGATGATGACGATGAGGATGATGATGAGGATGATGATGAGGATGATGATGAGGATGATGATGACGATGAGGATGATGATGAGGATGATGATGAGGATGATGATGACGATAAGGATGATGATGATGATGTGTTTTCAGGAGGGAAACTGGAAGAAAAAACTGCTCTGTAGATCCAGTCTGAGAAGAGTGATTGTAACAACAGCCTCAAGAGATGGCAGCAGATTTCATCAAATACATGAGAAATGATTTCATAAAGATTTTTGTACAGATGAATAGAGACGCAGGTCACTGTGTAGTTAAAGATTGTGTAATAAAAGTGTGTGTTGATTATAAACAGATGGATCTGTATGTTCATACACACCTACAGTACAGCAGTTATTGTCATTTTGAAATAAAAGTGAAAGAATTCATCTGTCATACACTTTGTGTTCTTTTACTTCATGTGGAAAAGAGTGACGTGAGAATGAAGACCATCATTATATCATTATATAATTTCTCACATGATTTGTTTCTTTTAAAGTGTTACCTGTATCGTTGACTAGTTATATCCTAACGGCCCATAAATGAATACTATGTTAAAAGGAGTTCAGTTGAAACACAATGTTTTGTATCTAGCCACACAGACATGTTGGATTTTCATGTTTAATGTTGACTTTACTTAGACAATGACAATAGGGTTTACTGACACACCTCCCAAAACATCACTCCAGATGAAGGGAACAGCTTTTATTGCTCTTTCTACCAAGTGAATTTTAAACAGACACATTAAGACCTGCAACTGTGTTTTCCCTCTACAGTTTACACATCATTTTAAACATGAATTGACAGTTTAACTATTTAATATGAATTGTGCTTCATTAATGGAGACAATATGCAGTGTAGTCCAAAACATTACACATATTGAACAGTCAAAAATCTAGAACTAGTACTGCAGAATGGTAGTAATAATGCCTTTAACTTAATGACTGTAACTGAGATTGACTATAAATATTTCTTAAAAAGTTGAATGCCAGATCGATTATGTCATGAAAAAATGGCTCCCCTCTTATCAATTTTTTGTAAAAATAAAGGCCTAAATACACTAGAACATGACCAGCTTAAACCAGCACAAAGCTTCTGCCATGCTTCAAAACTTACCTGACCAGCACATGCTGTTTATCTTTTTAACTTTAGCATGTTATTATTTTAATTGAATGTTTATATATTATTAGGAATAAAATGGTTATGTCAGAAGAACTGCCTCAACGTTGTTCATATCCAAAGTTTACCTCAATATGCAGATTAAAACAAAAAGTGCGAGATGGGTAATTCCAGCTTTATGGATGTGACATAAAAATGCTCAGAGAATTAAATCGTTGGATTATATTGAACCATCTGTTTACAGAATCTAAACATAAAAAAGCCAGCCTTTGAAAACAAATTATATTTTAAAAAAGGGAAATAAAAATGTGTTATGGATGTGACAAAAAAAGGACGCAGTTTTTGAGAGACGATAAAGTTTGTAGGATTTTTGTGAGTTAAATTGCACAAAACTGAAGCAATAATACCCAATGAATGGAAAAGTGATACCTCTTTATAGAACATCAAATAGTTTCTTTATATTCATTTTGGGTTAGGGTGTCCATTTATGAGGAATATGTAGTGTTATGGATGTGACAATCCTGAAAATGGCTCTGACCTGACTATGAAAAATCATGAACTAAAAATAAAACAAATGCTTTACAGATTTGAAGAGAGATCTCACATGGGTATTTCAACCACCAAATGTTCAAATCTGTGCCGTTACGAGAGTAAAAGCTGCTGGGAAAAACTTTTTTTTTTTCGTGGTAAGGTTGACATTTTCAAAGAATTGCCCAAATGTTTTTCCCTTCATGCGCTCCGTAGTCCGGTGTACATTGTTTTCAAATGATTGTTTTAAAGTTAGCAGCCTGCCCTCTAGGCTATATTCAATTTGAATTATTTTATTGTTTGTCTGCTGAATATAACGTCACAGTCTCCCGCCTAACTTTTGTCAAGGCTTAGAACAGCTAATATGGTGTTAATTCAGACCACAGAGACCGATTTCAATCATCCAACCAGGCTTCCAAAAATACTGCTTTTATTTCCGACACAAATACTAAAAACAAATGACCCAAATACTACTATTATCAGATCAAGCATTAGCTGTAAAGTGTTTGGTACTTCATCTACCTGTCCATGAGACTATCCATCCCTGCGTTCCAATTCACCTTCTTATACTAGCCCTATAGTAGTGTGTTTGTGTTGGGACAGTAGGTACTTTTGATTGCATGACAAAAGAGATCGCACACACTGGGACTGACTTACAGGAAGCAGAAGTGGCCGTTGTTGCCTAGACAACAGTGTGGCCAATAACTGTCACACATCAAAATACATCTCTTCTTTCCGTTTAAGTATTTATACATTCTTTACTTCCTGTGTAATGTTTACTTACATTTGTTCATTTAGTGACGCATCGTAACACTCCTGTCGGTCCCTAGCCCTGCGTTTTTCCCTGTTTTTCCCCAAGGATGTCCTTTCACCACGCTCCCTCACCTGTCCCTCCTTGTTTTTGCCTGCACCTGTTTCTCATCATCGACCAATGACGGTCACAGCTGCACCCCATCAGGCTGTGTCTCGTTTCGTAAGGCTGCGTCCTCATCCACTTCATCGAGGCTGTCTCGTTTCATAAGAGCAGGAGGACACTCTATAGGCACCCGTCTAATATGACCTACTTTCAACAGAATTCGGAGGACACATGAGGTGTTCCCTTAGTTACTAGAGATAACCCACAATTCTTTGCGTCGTCCAACTTCTGTTAAATAAACCTGTTGAATTAACAGCAGCAGCTGCAAATTCAATCAAATATGTGGTGTTTCAATGTAAAGGAATATAAAAAAAGGAGGTCTTGTTTAATTCTAAGTTGAGAATCCTCCGTATACAGCATCCTAGATGATGATACCTCTGGAGGACACAAGCACGCAGCCTTACATGTACCCTCCTTTGCCCTTTGTTTGTCCTCTGATGTGTGTGTGCGTGCATGCGAGAAGATGTACCACCCACACCAAATCAGTGAGTTCTGCTCCTCCATCTGTTGTGATTGGTCAGTTCAGCGCTCAGTGCATTTATTTATACATACACATGTACTATAACAACAACACTCCTCTACTGATGGTTGTATTTGAAGGTGCAATGCTTCGCAGCCAGTAGCACAGCCCTTGAAGGAGTGTAGCTATGAGCAGCACCTGTGAAATTCAATTTGCAGGAACGTAGTGAGTTAAGCGTTGAATTGTCAATCCTTGTTCTAATGTGAAAGGGATGTTGTTTGTAGCTAACAGCATAGCCATCTTTGTCTCGGCATAAATAACACCATCGGGTCTACCTTTGGAAAGATGGCCCAAAATACTGGGCTGTGACCGGTGCTGCATTGCCGCAGCCTTGTGCTTTTCTGACCCTATGTGTGTAATTAAATCCGTTCGGCCACCATGTTCAATGGAGAAGTCTGATCTACAACATTTGCAGGCAGCATATCTCTTCCCCTTCGAGCTGTCCTGGATGAACGTGAATTCTTTTTTCCATTCAGTTAGGAATTTGCAGGCATAGTTTCTCTTTTTATTCGCCATGTCTCTTCTTTCTTCCTTTTCCCCTTCTTCTGCTTCTTTTTCCGTTCTGAATTTGCCGCGCTTGACTTCGAGGTGTAACCTGTATTTTTGTTCGGTCTGAAACGGCGCCCTGTGACGGATGGTGTAGCAATATTGTTGTCCGGGTGGAAATCGGGAGAAAGGTCGGCCCGGGAGATTTTCGGGAGGGGCTTTGAAATTCGGGAGTCTCCCGGAAAAATCGGGAGGTTTGGCATGTATGCTTTTTACTTTGAAAATGGACATTTAACTGATCAACTGTTGTTAATATAATTGCCGGTATCCACACAGTTTTGTAATAAACTGTTATATAACTTGATGTATGACATCGTATTAAATATGTGTGAATTTACTATCATTGTGTTAACTTTGACTTTTTATGAAAAGTTGGCAATAAAACATCACAATCAACTGAGTTAGTTTAATTTGTTAAAACATGAAAATACATCAATATAACGTAAACATTATAACTGGACGCTGAATGATGTACAAACGTCATGTCTGTCTCAGGCTGTGAGTGGAGCCAATCATCGCCAGCAATCGAACTTTAAATATTCCCGTTTCAAAACATTTATTCAACAAAAGGTCATATATTTGACGATTTTTGGTAACATATTATTCATTTGAAAAAGATTGAGAAGCAAATATTAAATGGAAATGGACGTTTTCTCTGCACTAGTTGTGTCCCCCCTTAAGCTGCAGTCTGGGCTGAATGTTCATATGCACTGAGCAAACTTAATGAAATATCATTAAAACAAATGTCGGGTGTCTGTCTTAGTCGGGTGTAAAAGAAGGAGAATTAAGGATATCACAGATGTATAGTTAATGTATGACACTGACATATTTATTCAGCTATCAGCGTTAAATGTCATATGTACGGAACATCGTTTTTTACGGAACACAGTTTACTCAATAAATACTTGGCGTGGCTTGTTGGTTTTGTGTAAATCCTTAGTGTTTCAAGTCTTACGAAACACCGTAACCTGACCTAAACTACCTATGATTGTTAAACTTGCCCAAAAAACACGTTTGCGTGATGACGTCAGACTCGAAACACCAAGGATTTACTGAGACCCCGTTTCAAAGGTTATAATGCTTTGGTGGACACACGGGTCTAGAAATTGCGAAAAAGGTTTGGCAGCGGTGGGATTTGAACCCACGCCTCCGAAGAGACTGGAGCCTTAATCCAGCGCCTTAGACCGCTCGGCCACGCTACCTGCAAGTAAACGCGCATTTTAAGATATTCGGACCCAAGGTACACACAGAATCTCAACATTAGCTTACACTGCTGTGTAATTGTGCTTATCATCTGTTGGAAGCACAAAAAAATGCTACAATACTTTAAATTTGACGCAAAAACCTTTATAACCGACTGACACGAAAAAACCCTCTCATATTTCCACCCCTGCCATAGAATGTTAATTTCTTTCACGAACTAGTTAATAATTAGGACTAGAAATTTGTACTTTTTAAATGTGTTGCACCCCGAGGCTGTTATTAATATTAAACACACGAGAAGTAAAACCACAGTAAAATATGATGTTATTTGTGTCCTAACATAAACACAATAGACAAAAACGGTTTAGGTAAAAAACTATTCTTTATTACAAAAACGATTTTGCCAATCTAATATTTCCACTTTAGTTAAAAATGTTTCGTGTCTGAATCTCATCATCATTGTTAAATGCATTCTGAGTTCTTTGTCATTTTCATTGCTACAAATTTGAGGCAGTACAACAAATACACACATTACAACGTTGTCTTCTTTACAGTAATGAAGATGGCTTAGTTATCAAAAAATAATGCAACAATACAAATAAAGTCCCTGTAACCTTTTACACGAATCAAAATATAATTTCTTTATGCTTTCTTTTGATTCCAAAGTGACGTGGCCACACATTCACCCTAAACCTACAATTATTAAAACGGCAATCAATCTTCACAAACAACAACTTTATTACAAGTAAATATACTAGTCTGCATTTATAAACAGCTCAAAGACACAGATCTGAAAAACATGTTTTTATCTGTTAAAAGGCAAACACACATGTGTGTGAAGTCTGTGCAGTATAATTGTGTGTGTGTGTGTGTGTGTGTGTGTCAGTCGTTGTTTACAGTGACTGTGCATCTGTTGACACACACGGTGCACCGGGGGAGCAGTTGACATAACACACGTCTAAACTTCATCACAGGATCATCTTCACTCTTCAGTCCTTCCTTCTCCTCCTCTATAAACTCCACCTCAGTGAACTCCAGCCTGCGCAGCTGTGACAGACACCTGCGCAGTCAACATGACATGTCATATAACAGATAAAAGACCAATCCTTTTCAGAAAACAAACTTTCAGTCATTGACTGTTCACGTCAACTGTGTAAATTGTTGTGTGGTGTGACATGAACAATACTGAGAAGAGAAAAACTAATCACGGAAACCTTATAACTAAAATATACTGCCAGTATTTAACTGTAATCTGTTATCAAAAACATCCTAAACTTGTAAAAATGTCAAATGAAAAGTGCTTAAAGACACAGTCCAGTCGCAGCATCAAAACATTTAGACTTTTTCAACTCGATAGCTCACCTGCAGCTTCTGAGAACCATCACTTGCGCCAATCTGCACGTGTGCAGACGCAATGAGCGCAGGTCTGGCAGACGGCCGACAGACAGCAGACCAGGACCGACCTCTTTACCGCCCAAACCCAGACCCTCAAGACCAGGCCAGCCCCCGCCGAGACCCAGCGCTACCATCTGAGTCCGCTTAGATGTCTCCAGCTCCAGGTGTTTAAGGTGGCTGAGCGACTGCACCCCGGGTGGAACGCAGCCCTTCAGACCGGCTACAGTCACGCGGATCAGATCCCTCAGCTCCAGGTGGCTCAGGTGAGGCCACGAGCAGAGACTCCGCAGGTGCTGGTCAGAAAAGGACGGTACAGTATCGAGAACGAGCGTCTGTATGGCCATGCTCCGGCTGGCGGATGAAGGCGCTTCGTTTTCTGTGGCAGTTCTGTCTGTTTCTGATCCAGAGGGATTCTGGGTAAAGAAAGCAGGCGGGACTTCACAATGATGCAGTTCCAGCACCTGTAAAGTAGGGGGCAGCAGACAGCAGTTGTGTAAGCCACGCAGGTCTGTGTGCAGCAGGCCCAGTCTGCGCAGACGAGGGCACTTGGAGGTCAGACCCTGCAGCCACGGTTCTGTGAGGAAGGCACCGCCACGTGCAGACAGCAGCAGACCGCGTAGACGCAGATATCGCAGGCCACGACCCAGATACTGACGCAGCAGAATCCACAGCACTCGAGATGTCACCTATTCAGTGTAGACACACAAACACACAAATAACAAACATCTGAATGGATGAGCGGGTTGTGCAAAGTTAAAATGGATATCCAATCAAACCTTCGTGTTTCAGTAAAAACAGATCAGCTCTCATTACAGAAGTTCACTTTCTAAATAAATGTTGATGATCATTTATTCACCCTCATGTCATCCAAGATGTTTATGTGTTTGTTTCTTTAGTGGAAAAGAAATGAAGGTTTTTGATGAAAACATTCCAGGATCGCAGAACGCACATCGCAGAACAGAGCAGGGCGAGCATTTGTGTCATAAAGCATATACAATTATATATTTTTTGAAAATGAGCGATTATTTCACTAGATAAGACCTTTATTCATGGTCTGGTGGTTTAAAGTCCTTCGAAGCTGCCCTGAAACTGTCATTTTGACCTTCAAGCGTTTGGAGTCCATTGAAGTCACTATATGGATGTTTTCATCAAAAACCTTCATTTCTTTTCCAATAAAGAAACAAACACATTAACATATTGTATGACATGAGGGTGAATAAATGATCGTGAACTTTATTTTGAAAGTGAATTTATCCTTTAACTGCTCACGGCAACCAAAGGTGTCCGTCTGCTCAAGTTAGTGACTTTTGTTTTGGAGTCCATAACTATAAAAATATTTCTTGTAAAGCTGGATTTTGCTTAACTCCAGTCCTGGGGTTCACACTGAGTCCTTCTGTATGAGTCTTATGTGAGTTGATGGAGATAAATCTGAACAAGAGGAACATAATGAGCAGAGCGTGTGGTCCAGAAGCCCTGTTACACATCAGCGGAAGTAAAGGTGAAACTTTACAGTAAAGATAAATGAACTTCTCACCCCTTTCCATGAGGACAGATCAACATAACGCCACAATCTCTGATCCTTCACCAGCTGCTTCCAGCGTCTGCACACCCTACACACACACGCACGCACGCACGCACGCACACACGCACACACGCACATATATATTAAAAGGGGAACGCGCATGACGTACACCAACACACGCAAATGCTCAACACACATTTATGCGCGTACGTAAACACACAGATCTGAGTAAAGATCATCATGTTCTACATTTATCAAGTATGCTTTACAATACAATCACTCGTATATTTAAAAACAGCCACTGTATGCTTCGTACCTGGAGCTGCGCACGAGTTCTCGCACATTTAAATAAGATAAAATGTCAATTAAAATGTTTTCCGGGAAACACTCCAGACTCGCGCATCTAACAGCGGCCATGACAGCCCGGATGGTTCAGCAGCAGAACTGCGCAGTCTGACTGCCGTGTGACGTCACAGATGACTGCAGCTCATCTCTGGAGAATCCGTGAGATAACTTTTCTTTGATTGTTTATATTCAAAATGTTTTGAATTTACGTCTCTTTTTTTACATTTGAAATAAATCGAACTTTATGATGAAACCTTTATTTTTGTACGAAATACATTTGATTTAAAAAGTACAATATATCTTCTGGTACAAGTTATTATTTTATTTTGGTAAACATCACATTCATGTGACAAAATGTTCTAAATCTGTAAGCCAAGTTTTGAACAGTTTGTAAAATAAATTAAACAATACAGAAATACTTTAAGCAATATGAAGAATAAAAAAGCACTATGTCATTTTATTCTATGAACTTATTTCCCCCCCTTACATAAATATTTTTTGGCAAATTTTGAACACTTCTGTACAATAATTAATAATAAAAAAGAAGACAGCTCAGTGCGTTTTGTAATGGGTCAACGTCGCCATCATATTGTAGAAGTCAAGACTGTCCTATAAACCCGCACATGTTACATGTTAACAGAAAGCTGCGATTTTTCTGCATAAAAGCACAATAACGTTATTAGTGGTCTTGTTCAAAAGGTTCAAAAAGCAAGTTAGACTTCACTAGAGTTATGTGTAGAGTGATGAGGACTCGTGAAGACTGGTCGTGTCAGTTAGTGATTTAACTTAATTTTGGTTTAATAACTGTTGAGACGTCACAAACTGAGAAGTTTATAAAGCTCGTCCTCAACAAAATGGCGGCACAGCTGAACCACAGTTTCAGTGGCTGGTTTTCCGGTTACCGGATGTTCTCGTGTTAAGCGCACGCGCAGTGCGGAGGCTTATCAGCGCGAGGAGTTTCTTCACATCGTTATTGTTAAATCTGTATATTGTTGTGTTTATAAATCTACGCCATGGCGGGAATTAAAGGTAAGCAGCGCGTGTGTTTCCGGTATGTGTGTGTTGTGATGACGCGGAACTATTTCTATTAGCGGTCGCAGATTTATATAAACACACATCCCCCCACACACACACACACACAATATATTTATATTTATCTGTGAGTATAACACTTCAAACAGAGTGTGTAGGAGATCATTTGTATTAAAATTCATAAACACTAATGCATTTGGATATATTAGAGAGGATACAATTGTCTCCTTTCTTTCTTTCCTTCTTTCTCTTTTCCTTTCATTCTTTATTTCTGACTTTCTTTCTCTTTTCCATAGTTAAACTGTATACAAATAATAAACAATCCACCAACAAACATACGCGTAGTTGCTAGACTTTTACTTTAATAAAACTGAGGTTTATTATTCAAGTGCAGTTCATCTGCTTTCTTTTGATTTTATATGTGACCCTGGATCACAAAACCAGTCTTAAGGAGCACGGGAACATTTTTAGTAAAAGACAAAAACACATTGTATGGATCAAATTTTTTATTTTATGCCAAAAATCATCAGGATATGAAGTAAAGATCATGTTCCATGAAGATATTTTGTAAATTTCCTGCCTTAAATATATAAAAACGTTATTTTTGTGAGTGGATGGTCTGCTACAGTGACTCTGATTCACAACTTCAAAGGCAATTTTCTCAATATTTAGATTCTTTTGCACTCTCAGAATCCAGAGTTTTAAACTGTTCTATCTCAGACAGATATTGTCCTATTCTAACAACTCATACATCAATTTATTTAGCTTTCAGATTATTTCAATTTCAAATCTCAATTGACACATAAGACTGCTTTTGTGTTCCAGAGTCACATATTTGTATTATAACTCGTTTGTAACATTTTTGACATGTTTGTGTGTTTCAGCTCTCATCAGTTTGTCTTTTGGAGGAGCGATTGGACTGATGTTCCTCATGCTGGGCTGCGCTCTGCCCACGTATAAGTGAGTTTCATGTCCTCCTCATTTTTCTGTTCCTTCCTATAATGTGTTGATGTTGTTAACGTGTGCGTGTGTGTGTTTTGTGTGCAGTGCGTACTGGCCTCTGTTCCTGCTCTTCTTCTACATTCTGTCACCCCTCCCTCACTGTATCTCTCGCCGTGTGGTGGAGGACACGGACTCGGCCAGTAATGCCTGTAAAGAGCTGGCCATATTCCTCACCACGGGCATCGTCGTGTCCGCCTTCGGGCTGCCCATCATATTCGCTCGTGCTAGTGTGGTAAATATCAAAGCCCTTGTGTTAAAGAATCACTTCACCCAGAGATGACATTCATGCCTTCGAAAGAGAAACGTAAAACGAGAGTGTCTTATAGCATTGCATAATAGAAACCTAAACAACATTTTTACCACACTTTTAAACAACCAGAATATACTTCTGCTTTTGTAAATAAAGAGAGAAAGTGTTGTTTATTATTGCTGTATGGCCTGTCAGAGGTGTCCGATGGTTTCTGTGGGATTTGTTCTGAATATTGAATGTTTTCAGATCGCCTGGGGAGCCTGTGCGCTCGTTCTGACGGGAAACATCGTCATCTTCGCCACCATCATGGGCTTTTTCCTGGTGTTCGGCTCCAATGATGATTTCAGTTGGCAGCAGTGGTGAAGCGTCGGGACTCTTTCTCATTCTGACACTGAAGTTTCTTTTACTCTGACATTATTATACTTTTTATTTATAAACGCCACCCATACATAGACGCAAGAAATCTGTGCAATAATTTTCTTCATGTCAGATTCATCTGACCTCAGATAGGCATGGGTTTTGTTTGCTTGTTTATGTTCATAGGCAAGTCCTTTCTCTTTTCTTGCACATGTGCTCTATGAATTCAGGTGGTCGAACAAAAACACTGACAACATCCACGTTTCGTGTAGTCCAATCCTCTCGTTTCCAGCATGATGCTATTAGAACAAATTACTGCTTCTGTCCAAACATTGGTGTAAAACTGCACTTCAGCCTGAAACGCTCCGATCAGAAGTGCCTGTGAGTTCAGGACCTGATTGAGACCATCTTCATCTGCTATGCAGCACTGATGTTATTGTGTTACCAGCCTTTTTTCCTTTTGAGTTCAGATGTTATTTATTCATTTGTTAGCTTTTCACTGATTGTATTCAGCGTGTCATTGTAGAATTGAGATTAATACGCTTATTCCTGTTTGTCATGTTAACTTGAAGGATTCTGTTCTGTTTTATTTTTAACTTGCGTACTGACGCATTAAGAGTCTTGAGAAGATGTTGGTTCTCAAGAATTTAAGGATTCTATTTATTCACCAAAGGAGGAAAAACCGTAACCATTAATCTGCTAACAATCAACACATAAAGCCAGAGTGTTCATTTGTTTTAGATGTAGACTAACTCATATTCACTCTCAGTTTAGCAGACATCCTCATCAGCTCAAATCTAAAGACAAGATCATGTGAACGTCACGTGAGCGCCTTCAAAACTAATCTGGATGTCGTGAGAGTGCAGAGAGTCATAATGAAATGAATCTTGGCCTTGTTTATATGTTCCTCGTCTCTTTGGTTCAGGTTTTCCTCCAATGTAATAACTTGCTCTCCGTCTCACCAATCTGTCATATATGTCATCCCTTCCCAAACAGACGACTTCCCATCATCCGGAGAATTCCCAAGTTTCAAATCAAATATGTCAGTTAAATGGGTCGTCATCAGTGTTTCATGTTGAGTTATTTTCTATCACAATCTGTGCAGAAATGACAGAAGGAACATTGTGACTTTTCTCCTTTGTCTTTTTTTAATAAATTTCTTTTTTGAAAAAAAATTCTCACTTCACCTGTTGTTATTGATGAGATCAAAGCTCTTTCTACTCAATCATTTATGTCAAAGAAATCATTAAATGAAAGATGATGATAAATCCCTCGGGCAGGTTTTTTCTCTCTGAATTTATGGAATGTGTTTTGAGTCACGGCCCGCTCCAACATGCCTGTGTTCCACCTTATCAAACCATTTAGTTATATTTCATGAATAATTCAGATACTTGAGTATTTCACAAAAACTTATTCAGATCACATTCACTCCAAAATTAAAAAGAAATACAGTTATACCAACCACATATTGCATAAAGATACAACAGCATTGTTCTAGGATTGTTGAGGTGCTTCATTACTTTTTTCTTCTTTTATATTTTCATCAGTTTGAAGTTTTATTATGATGTATATGTACATTACTCTTCTAAAAATATGTTTTTCTTTTGTTGTGGTTTTGTGTAATGTCAGACTTTGCTGAATGAACTGACTGTTAGTTCTGTGTTTATGTATGAGGTTGAATATTTAAAGAGACAGAGCGATATTTAGCACCTTGGAGTGAAAGAAACCCGCGGTCATGTTTTTAGAGCAGCAGTGACGGACTGAGATCACAACACTTCTGTGGTTATGAGGAGATTTTTGAGAGTTCACAGAGATGAAGATTATGGTCAGATTCAATATCTCACTGCCAAATGCATCCGACTGTCTCAAGAGAAAGGTAATAATGTGCTGAAAGACTTTTAACTGTGATGACAACTAAGTTTAGATGAATATAAGATGACTGTTCTTGGCACAAGTTGTTTTAAAAGGATAATACTTCAGCGAGCCCAGCAGGAACGTGCCAGTTCTTATGTTGCTATATGTCACATTTCATCATTTCATTTTTGTTTGGTTTAATTTTGTGATTTTGCGACATGTGCAGCAAGTGTAGCCTGTGTTGTGGCAAGCTTAGCATGTGTGTTGATGCAGTGTTGTTGCGTAATTGCGACAAGTGCAACATATGAATTGCTGCAGTTTTGCGAAGAGCGCTGCATGTGTGTTGTGGCAAGCGCAAATTGTATGTTTCAGCAGTGTTGCCGCCGTATCACGACAAGTCCAACTTGTGTATTGCTCCAGTGTTGCAACGAGCGCAGCATGTGTGTTGATGCAGTGTTGTTGCAGTATTGCGACAAGTGCAACTTGTGTATTGCTGCAGTGTTGCGTCGAGCGCAGCATGTGTGTTGCGGTGAGTATGCAGTTTGTGTTGTATCAAGCCTAGCATGTGTGTGTGTTGCTGCAGTATTGCGATAAGCTCAACATGTCTATTGTTGCAGTGTTGCGGCGAGTGCAGCATGTGTGTTGCGGCAGTGTTGTGGTGATTGCAGTGTGCGGTGGTTTTGCAGCAGTGTTGTGGCCAGCGCAGCATTTTATTCGCCCAGCGCAGCATGTGTTTCGCCCAGTGCAGCATGTGTTGCGACGAGAGTGTGTTGTTGCAGTGTTGTGGCAAGTGCAATGTGTGTTGCTGCAGTGTTGCGATGAGTGCAGGTTGTGGAGGTTTTGTGGCGTGTATGCTGCTGCAGTGTTGCAGCAGTGTTGCAGTGAGCATCAGTAATGTAGGCTGCCTGTGTGTGTGTGTGTGTGTTTGTGTGCATGTGTGTTGTAGCTGTGTTGCAGCGAGAACTGCTCGTGTGCAGTGAGAGGCAGCAGGCTCTACAGGCAGAGATGGAGAATCTGTCATTGCGCTTGTATCATAAAGAGCAGCTGTATGTTGAGTTGAGCATCAAATATGAACAACTGCTGCAGCAGCAGGTACTTTCTTACCCAAAATCAAACGTTATTATTATAAACAGTATCACAGTTTTTCTTATCATAAACACTGTCTGAGGTGCAGAGTGATGTCATGCAGCAGCATGGAGTGTCTGTGACAGAGGACAGGTCACTGCTGTGTCTGCAGCTGGAGCAGATGAGCTGTGATTTACAGCAGCTGCAGGGCTCAGAGACACAGCTGGTGGGCCTGGTGGACGAGCTGCATCAGGAGGCCCAGCTCAGAGCTCAGCAGACAGAGGTTCTGGAGATGAAGCTCTATGAGGAGGTGCAGTCAAAGTTACAGCTCACAGAAGACTTACAAATGCAATTAAACAGGTGAGAAATCCAAAAGTCAACACAACAATTCTGCTGTCTGTGGTCTACAGCGTCAGTTACCTCTTCATATTACTCAAATAATGCTCCTTACAAGAGACTCGAGCTACAGCAATTGATAAGTAAGATTTCCCATCAGTAGTTTTTGGGATTGAAGAAGTCGTCCAGAAGAGTTTTCTGATAAGCAACAGCATGAGTACAGCTACTGTCCTCTAAAAATCAAAGGTGCTATAATAGCGGGGTTATGATGCCAAAGACCCTCAAATATGAGAAACATTCTGTGAGAGGCTCCTTCCTAAAATATCTATCATCTTGATATTTATTTGTAATGAAACAATTCAACTGTGTACAGTATGATGAAGTGTGATATTGCACTAGAAATATAAAGGATGGAAAGTATTTAGAATGGAAGGAGACACAAACACTTAATATTGTAGTGTCAACACAATCATGTTTGTTATCACTCTAAATGTTCTGCTTTGCCGTTTTCCACTCTGCAATGGGGGGACCCTTGAGTTCAGTTTGTAAACCCCTGTTATAGAGCTTGAGAAGACCACTGTGTCAGGTCATCCTCATGAGTGTATTTGTGATCCACCAGTAAATCACTGGAGCTGGAGGAGCTGCAGATGTCCCATGATGCTTTGCAGCAGGACCTGTGTGACCGGAGCATCGCCCACCAGAGGACGATAGAGAACCTGCGGCAAAAGAACACAGAGAGTCTCCACAAACTCCAAGAGACGGCCGGACAGTTTGAGCAAATGTGTGAGCAGCAGCGTCAGTGGATGAGCTGTGTGAAGAGGTTCATTTATTCATCTCCTCATATTATATCAAGATTACCACTGTTCACTTCCTGTAGATGTAAACTCACATTGTGTGTGGATGTTGTGCGTGATGTGCGTGTGTGTTATGTGTTGGTGTTGTGTGTCTGTGTGTGTGTGTGTGTGTGTGTGTGTGCGTGCGTGCGTCTGTGTGTAGGTTTAAAGAGTGTCTGTCAGGTGAGAAGGAGTCCCTGGAGCTGCGGGTGAACAGCTTACAGATGGAACTGGACGCGGTCAGGAAAACTCTTTGTCCGGATCATCTCACAGACGCATGCAGCCGGTCTCTGTTCTCTTCATAAACGTATCTTTCATCATTCTGCTGATGAAACTTCATTAAACAATGTTTAGGGAAAATCTGTGTCATTATTTTTAAATATGTCATATGTCTTGTCCTCACAGGTGGGATGTTGAGGAGTCTGATCTCCAAACTGAGGTCCTCCGATGGAAAACTCTGTATGAAGACCTGCTTAACAAAGTCCCCAAACATCAGGTACACACAAACACGTGTACACACGCGTGCACACACACACAGTTTTAATATGTTGTCTGGTGTTTTCAGGCGCAGCGGGCAGTCGATGGAATCCTTGAGCCCCCGTGAGAATCCAAACACAGTCAACAGCTTCATTGTGACCCGAACATGAGTTACACACACACAACCCCAGAATATCAGTTTCTGAACTTAACCACTGCTGTCTGATGAATATGATGGATCTTTGTAAAATAAATAGAAAATCAGGAGAAAAAAATCATTGGTTGTGAGGGTGTGTGTGTGTGTGTTTGAGAGTGTGTCCAGTAGGGGGTGTGATGTCTCAGTAAACTGAGGCTGTGTGCGCATCAGCAGTGTGTGTTTTACACACGTTAAACCCTCAACACACACGTCCAGTTCAGCCCACAAATCTAAGCCCTCAGTTCAATGTGAAGATGACGAATGATCCGGAAACATTTTACAGTAT
>JAPMJR010000033.1:400214-402714 GCA_029783895.1 Triplophysa bombifrons | reverse complement strand
GCCGCAGGCCTGTTCCATTGCATGCAGAAGAGGCATGCGGGCATGTGATTGGCGGTCAGATACACGCCATCTCCAAGCCAAAAATGGTGAGTAAGGGGGCAAGTATACCACTTCAAATTGATTGTGGTTGGTGAACCAGGCCTGGACCAGAGCAGCCCGATGGAAACTGACATTATCCCATACCACCACAAACCTGGGCTGATCTGGTCTGTTCCGTACAACTATATTATGGAGAGCATCTAGAAATGTTCCTCCTCCTCCTCCTTCATTCGGATTCTGTTGCGGGCAAGTACACGACCTAATACAGAAATGCTCACATTGTGTATGTTTTGGAAGGCGGTGTCATCCTCAATTATGCGCTGCTGAATTTCGCGTAGCCTTATGGAATTATTTGCAATCACCATATTGACTATATGGGCTTCTTGTTCTGCAGAGAACATTCTTCCTCTGCCCCCAGCATCTGGTCATCTAGCAATTCTGTAAAGTAGCAATTTCAGTATTTTTACATCTATGGTATTGTTGTGTTTCTCATTAGAATATGGCAATGCTACAAATCTTAGTGCAAAGTGACTGTACTAACCGATTCTCATTTCGAAATGTCCTTATGATACTTGCTACAGTGTAGCGGCTCAAGTTAGGCTGAACGCGTTGGCCAGCTTCCCTCAGGGTCATTCCATGGTTGATTACATGGTCCACTATTGTAGCTAGGATGTCATCAGTAAATATATTTCTTACTCTTCTTACCCTTCCTCTTCCCCCTCCTCGTCCTCCTCTTGCTCCTCCTTGTCCTCTTCCTCTCACTTCACCTCCTTGTCCTTCTCGTCCTCTTCCTCATACTTCTTCACCTCCATGTCCTCTTCCTCGGCCATCAAACAACTGTACTTTCAGTCGTCTCAAGTAGAATAATACCAACATGAAGTATATATATATATATTGTAAGGCATCATAACACAACATGCACCTGCACAACTTCTAGTTTGTTGTGAGTTTGTGTTATCTTGGATTATTTGTGTATATTTATGTGAAGTGGGTTCAATTTTCCAGGTGTTGGACACGTGGCGGGCTGATGTTTTCACGACTCCTCATTGTGTCATTACAGCGAGCGTTTCTCATCCTCTCCAAAATATTTGTGTTGGAAGAACAGCGAGCAGATAAATCACACACGACCAAAACGAAATAATTCTGTCCTCTAGAGGTCTCGTGAAGATGTTCTAGAGCGGTCCTGTGAGGATGACATCATCATCATCTGTGATATCATAGTCCTGATGTCATCACAAACGCATTCTTGACATCTCAACTCCACAGATTCATCTCGCTCACATCACATCATTCGATTATTATTTCAACACAACTCGGGACTAGTTTGGACCCTTTTTGATTTACACAAGCATACTTTTCTGATGTCTCTCTCACTGTCCTCAACATTCATCATTGCAACAGTAAGCGATGCTTTATCTTTACACACAGATGTGAAGTCTGAACTGGATAGAATCGCTGCTTCATGCATCCCTCACGCTAAACCTTCAGTATTTCAAGAGAGCACGCTGGGATCTGATCTGCATGTGGATTGTGTTTGGAAGAAGCTCAGAGAGACACAGCCTGAGGTTTGGACTTGGCAGAGTTTTGGATCAAACATCTGGGAAGCAAGCGGTTCAGTGTTATTTCATCTGCCGTCGCTCCAGAGATTCAGAGAGTCAAATGAAAGATTAACTCCACGCTCGTGAAAGAATCATACAGACGTGATCAAAAAGAGTTTATGAAGAGAATCAGCTGGAGACACAGACACATCTGAATCAAACAGCAGAAGTTAAGTCAGAATCACTTCAAACTGTTTTAACAACAATACATCTCAATGTACCGTAGTAGTGTCATCGTCTGATGTCATCCACATTGAGAATATAAAGCATGAGTCGTGACGAGGCGTTTTCTGTCATCCTCATTCAGCAGATGTGGGAGGATGAGATTGAGCAGATATTGAGCATGAAACGACGCTGATGTTTAAAGTAAAGCCAAACGCTGGCTACTTTCTGTTAATAATCCGTCTGTACCACCGAGAGAGTCAATGACAAACAAACACACAGCAGCTTCTGATGTTTCTCTCAATGAAATGATGTAAGAATCCCTCACATTCTCTACCGCTGGCAGTCGTGTGGCTTCATGAAGATAAATCTGTGAAATGATTTACATGTACAAAAGGATCATGACCAAAATATTCATATTGGTACGTCAAAGTCTCTCTGTGTTGCCTGAAATAAACCCTCCATGTTTCATTTAGTTAATAGATTATTATTACACAATCTACTGTCAACTGTTTTAAATCTCTCAGTTATCACTTTGGAAATAAACATTATTTGTGTTTTGACTGAAGAACATTGAGTCTCTAAACAGCTGAACATCATCTCTGAGATCTCGTGAGATGAAACAGAGTTTGACTGAACTTCACACGGCAATAATCTGATTCAGCCAAACGTTTCATAAAACATAACACAGACAAGAATGT
>JAPMJR010000033.1:380214-390214 GCA_029783895.1 Triplophysa bombifrons | reverse complement strand
GAGTTGAATTGTTTGTGTCGGCCGTGTAAATGTAAAAGTAGAAGCTTCAGATGTTTTCTGGCTGTCGTGTGAAGGTTCAGGAATGAATGTTGTTGTTGAATGTGTGTGTGTGGGGTGTGTTCAGAGTCACGCTGGTTTAATCAAAGCGTTTGATCAGCAAGGGTGTGTGTTCATGTCATTTATTCCACCTGGACCATAAACACACACACTCTTCATGAACTTCTCATTTCTTCAGATGTCTGTTTCTCAAGATTCCTAGAAATTAATCAGTGACCCCACAAAAGTGATATTCAGGAAATATTGTTCAAATGAATTAGGGCTGTCACACGAGGGAATCACGACTATTCATTTGCAAAATAAACGTTTTTGTTTACATAAAATACGTGTGTTTAATAATTATGTATATATAAATACACACACACACACACATCCATGTATCATTTGAAGAAAAAATATATTTGTATGTTAAATATTTATGTTTATTTATAATCTAAATGATGTATAAATATAAATGTAACACGATTCAAGATATGGAAGGAAGGAGGCGGGAACCGGAAAACATTTAAACATTTAATATGAATAATAACAGCCGGCGAACAAAACATAAATACAAAACACAAGAACATAAATATAAACTTAACATATGTTTGGGCCCGGTCCTCTCTCCTCGACGGTCCGGTCGCCCGTTCTCTTATATGCTCCAATCTCCTATGTGATTCGAGCCCGGTGTGCCCACAGCTGGCGCTCATTCACAATTACTCACAGGTCTCCAACCACGGTCTCGCCCCGCCTACTCCACTACAATAAACATGTATATACATCTGTAAATATTTCTTAAATATATATATGAATGTACACTCACCTAAAGGATTATTAGGAACACCATACTATTACTGTGTTTGACCCCCTTTGGCCTTCAGAACTGCCTTAATTCTACGTGGCATTGATTCAACAAGGTGCTGAAAGCATTCTTTAGAAATGTTGGCCCATATTGATAGGATAGCATCTTGCAGTTGATGGAAATTTGTGGGATATACAAAGCTCCCGTTCCACCACATCCCAAAGATGCTCTATTGGGTTGAGATCTGGTGACTTTGGGGGCCATTTTAGTACAGTGAACTCATTGTCATGTTCAAGAAACCAATTTGAAATGCTTGGAGCTTTGTGACATGGTGCATTATCCTGCTGGAAGTAGCCATCAGAGGATGGGTACATGGTGGTCATAAAGGGATGGACATGGTCAGAAACAATGCTCAGGTAGGCCGTGGCATTTAAACGATGCCCAACTGGCACTAAGGGGCCTAAAGTGTGCCAAGAAAACATCCCCCACACCATTACACACCACCATAATTGCATTAATGAGAAATTGAACAGGAATTCCTAATAATCCTTTAGGTGAGTGTATATGTATTTATATATACATAATTATTATATACAGTTCAAACACATATTTTATGTAAACACAAACTTTTATTTTGCAAAGGATTAGTCGTGATTAATGGTGTGACATGAATGTACAGTAGATAAGGTAAATCTGAGATTAGCATCGGCTCTTGAGAGGATTTCAGTTTTAATATTGATTTTGGATGTTAAACTGAGGTATCTTCACTAATCAGCACAAGACATTGAATCTCATTGAAATAAAATAGTTGTTCTTCTCTGAATGTTCACCTGTAGGAGTTAATCTGGTTCTTAAATGATTATAGTAATGACACATCAGTTTTTTTCAGGATTGTGTCTAACCTGACATGTGGGAAACTAATGAAAGAGAGAGTCGGGGTTGAGGCGTCTCTCGCCCGAGGGTTGTTTGTGGTTTTCATTTGTGTCTTTCGGTGTTTTTGTCACACAAGCAATTAACAGAGCAGCTGGCATCACAGATCGCGCTCCGCCCACCCAATTACTGATGACATCACTGTTCCGGATCATTCTCAATGACACAGCGGGACACTGAAGCGTTCTGGAAGTGATGTGTGCCGGAGGGCTCGTGTGATTGGCCGAGAGCTCTGGGTCTTTGTGTTCTTGAGGCGTTCAGAAGCGTTTTCTCCCCGCTGTCTTTAACACATTCATCACTTTAATACACAACACCACTGACAACACACTTTCAGTCCTCTATCTGCCACTGTAAGTTCTCATCGATGAGGACAGTCTTTCAAACACTGTAGCGTGTGTGATGAGTTTTGTGTGATGCTCATGAAGAGTTTGATTAGGTTCGACTCATTTCTCAACTCACTGTTTCCTTTTCAAACCATTAGAGTAGTTTGACCTTGAGAGCCAATCACTGCTTACTGTAAGAACTTCCTGTTCCTGTCAGAGCGAGGACATGCATTCATACATCTGCTACTGATAATCTCATTCACCTTTCATTCTTCATGAGCTCACGGCCACACACACATACACACCCCACAAACACACACGCAGACGAACACACAAACAATGACACACACTCATACACCGACACACATACACACACACACGGTCAGCAGAAATAGCTGTCTATTGTTTCTCTAGGAATTGTGTTTCAAGGCCATGGGAAGTTCTCACTTATGTTCTATTTAAGTCTCATTTAAGTGTCAGATGTTTCTCCTAAAATGCTCAGGAGAATTAAATGAGAGTGTAAAATGTGTGAGTTGATATTGAGATCTTCAAGATTACAGACTCCGTTTCCCTTCGCCCTCGTTTAAAAGTCTTTTTCTGGAAATAATCTTTTATACATTAGATCAAACTAAATACTCTTCAAGAGTCGACGTATACAACACTACTGTATAGACTCAAGATTAATATGAGATTGCTGTGTTACCTCATCTTCAGGTAAACTTCTGCCATTTTTAGTTTATGTTTATGTTAATTTTCATTTAATTTCATTGATGCGGAGATGAATGGAGATATTAAAGAGATGTCATCTGTGATGTGTGAAGTGAGTCCAGCGTCAAATGAGTTGAGCTGGTCGTGGTCAGTGATGCGTCTCTACAGTATGTGAAGTGTTCACAGGTATCTGATGTGAGACAGAGAGCTCATTCCTCACTAACAGCTCAGTGATATAAAGCAGAAGATGATGATGAAGAGGCGTGTGAGGTTGTGTGCGGGGTCGCAGCACTCCTCTGGGTCATGTTAGCAAGATTTGCGGGTTGAAGGGAATGTTTGAGAGAAACGGGTCGTGACCGACACCAGACCCATCCTACTTCAGCTTTAACTGAACAACAACACACTCACAACACACACGTCAGATCTATCACTTCATCTACGGACAGTTTCACTTTAATTCTTATTTTATTCTGCTGTACAAAATCTACTCGTGCTGTGTATGTATTCCCTGCTTGTCTTAGATGGAAACACTCAATAGAACACACAAGACTGGGTTCACAATATTTGAAACAAAGTGATAAACTTTAACTTGGCATGCACGGAAAATTAAGAGAAGAATTAAGAACCCTATGAGAGAACTTCTTAACATAGTTAAAGCACCAAACTAATGCAATATGTTGTGCCATGATGTATCGTTACACCTCTGGTATGTCACAGTGCATTCTGGGATTGTGTGATTTGTTAAGGATATATTTGTGGAGTTGGACTTCAGCAGAAATGCATCTTCTGAGGTTTCATGGCAATAAATATCTGTGGTTTGTTTTTCTCTTTAAGTTTAGATGAGGAACTGCAGAAGAGTTTTGTCTCTGGGGGTTTTCAGTAAACTAAAACACAAGCATGTCATGATTGTAAGTGAAAGAAAAACATTGAAAGGCTCTAGACAAATGTTTGTTGAACAGTGATAATGAATGATTCCGTGACTTCACAATATCACGCTTTACATTTCTAAACAATAGATCATAATTCATCTCTCTACACGACTGAAGAACTCACAGAAGATTCTGTTCTGCTAAAACCACTTCATCTACACGTCTCACAACTTTGTGTGTGTGTGTCTATGCTTTATGTGTGTAAAGAGTGTGTTTAGTAGGAAGTGTGTTTGATGTAAATGGATTGTGGGTTCGTAACTGTGTGTGTAGTATATTTGTGTGTGTGGGGTGTGGTGCGTGCGTGCATGTGTGTTTAAAGAGTGTGTGAATAGCGTGTCCATCATACAGCAGGAAGTGTGTTTGTATAGTATTTGATGGTATGGAGTGTGTGTGTGTGTGTGTGTGTGTGTGTGTGTAGAGGTTTCGGCTCATATCATTCGTCAGGGTCATATATGACTCGTGTAATATTTCCTCATGTGTGTATGTTTGAGTTTGTTGTGTAGCGGAGCAGTGAGACGTTTGGTCTGTGAAGCTGATGTCTGTGGGTCAGTGGAAACCTCTCATCCACACCCGCCGTCTGTTCACATAAACAATTGTATTTTACTCTGAATATAAGCACTAGTTCGAAAAATTATAAAACAAGACATATTCAATCCAGAAGCAAATGTATGGATGTCAGAGAAATCTAACACAATTATGTGAAGCTTATGCTTGAAACAAGAACAAAATATTCTAGTGGGTCATTTTTTTGTACTTTTTTGTAAATGATCACAAACATTGTTAGATTGCTCATAATACAGGCCATTACATTTGTCTCATTTTCTTCTCATGTGATTATATGTTGTTTTAAGGATGTTTACAGAGAAGGCTTGAGGAGATGGATGGATGGATGGATGGTCTGTGGTGTTAGGATGATGTGAGATATTGTTGAGATGATTGTTTATGTTGCACACAGTCAGGCACTGGATCATCTAACACTGTGTTTACTTCACAAACATCTGTTTGCACTGTTGTCTCACAGTAAGAAGGTCATTTCTGTGTGAAGTTTGTGTGGGTTTACTCCCACAGCCCAAAGACATGTCGGTCAGGTTGATGGAGGATTCCAAATGGTCCCCCGAGCTGTGTTGTGTATAGAGTTGTTTATGGATTGAGTTGTGTATAGAGTTGTGTATGGATTGAGTTGTGTATAGTGTTGTGTATGGATCCAGTTGTGTATTGAGTTGTGTATAGTGTTGTGTATGGATTGAGTTGTGTATAGAGTTGTGTATGGATTGAGTTGTGTATAGTGTTGTGTATGGATTGAGTTGTGTATAGAGTTGTGTATGGATTGAGTTGTGTATAGTGTTGTGTATGGATCCAGTTGTGTATAGAGTTGTGTATAGAGTTGAGTATGGATTGAGTTGTGTATAGAGTTGTGTATGGATCGAGTTGTGTATAGAGTTGTGTATGGATTGAGTTGTGTATAGAGTTGTGTATAGAGTTGTGTATGGATCGAGTTGTGTATTGAGTTGTGTATGGATCGAGTTGTGTATAGAGTTGTGTATGGATTGAGTTGTGTATGGATCGAGTTGTGTATAGAGTTGTGTATGGATTGAGTTGTGTATTGAGTTGTGTATGGATCGAGTTGTGTATTGAGTTGTGTATGGATCGAGTTGTGTATAGAGTTGTGTATGGATTGAGTTGTGTATAGAGTTGTGTATGGATCGAGTTGTGTATTGAGTTGTGTATGGATCGAGTTGTGTATAGAGTTGTGTATGGATTGAGTTGTGTATGGATTGAGTTGTGTATGGATTGAGTTGTGTATGGATCGAGTTGTGTATAGAGTTGTGTATGGATCGAGTGGTGTATTGAGTTGTGTATGGATTGAGTTGTGTATGGATCGAGTTGTGTATAGAGTTGTGTATGGATTGAGTTGTGTATGGATCGAGTGGTGTATTGAGTTGTGTATGGATTGAGTTGTGTATGGATTGAGTTCATGTCTGTCTGTGCGAATTTGTGTTTATTTCTCATAAAAAGTCAGTAAATTTGAGTAAAATCATCTGGTGCAATTGCGCCACATGAAATACTGATGTGTGAAGGTCATTTATAAATCACAGGAGGTCTCCAGATACTACTGATCCTGTGCTAATGTCAGCTAATGTGTGACATAACGTTATAT
Source organism: Triplophysa bombifrons (assembly GCA_029783895.1). Classification (NCBI taxonomy): domain Eukaryota; kingdom Metazoa; phylum Chordata; class Actinopteri; order Cypriniformes; family Nemacheilidae; genus Triplophysa; species Triplophysa bombifrons. The sequence goes on along the minus strand of JAPMJR010000033.1, from coordinate 384,325 downwards.
CTCTAACCAAATTAAAATTGATCGTTTGTCAAGACGGCCTTAAAACCCGTGTAGAAAATGGCCTATATCTTATTGATTTGATGTTTTTAAATGTAAAAACCACGCAAACGTCATAACTAGAAATCCTACAACCGTATAAAACAATAAACGGCACACTTCACGACTCCTTTAAGAACGTTCCACAGGAATCACAGTGTGGAGTCCCACAGGGGTCAAAGGTCATCTGTAAAATGAAGTGTACTTGCAGAAATGACTTAATTCCATGTTTAATTTCAGTCATGCGTGTCGTTTCAGACCGCTGCTCAGATAGCGTGTCACGCCAGCGTCTGTTTGTAATGATTTCCATGATGTAATCATCGTTTAATACATGATTACATGAGAACTGTGTCATTTTATAGAGAGCTGTAGACTCAGTTCAGACAGAGGGCATTCTGGGTAATGTAAAAGTGTCACCGTGAGCTCTTAAAGCGTCCACTTTAGAGTTTAAGAAGGAAATATGACATTGATTTTTTTATTTAGCAGAGTAGATGCTTTAATCCGCAGCGACGTCCAAATGAGAGAGCATTTCACAAGTCATTTGTTGAAGAGTTGTGATATTTAAAACCTCTGTGTTCAGATGTCAGAAGAAAGTTGTGCTTTTCAGAAGCTTCATATCATGTTTTCAGCTTTCAGTCAAACTCTTGGATGGAAATGTTGTGGATGATATAAGTCTTATCTTAGCAAACACATCCTCCAGACGCTAAATGGATTTGACTGTGAGATGATACGAGTGAATGGACTGCAGACCTCACACAGATGACGGCTTCTCTGAGCGTTTGAAGGTTTCTATAAGCGGCTTTTCTTAAACCCATATAGAGTTCTGAGAGCCGGAGGTGTGATGAAAGCCACCAGCAGAACTTCTTCAAAGGTGAATTTAAGAAAACTTCATTACAAACTTTAAGAAATACTTGAGCTTGAGAGGACATGAATGTGACAGAAACTTTCTGCACCTGCTGATTTTCATTTGAAGGAGAGGAATCTTCTAAAACTACTCAAGAGTCATATTTCCCCTGAAAGAGTTTTGACTGATTTACTGAAAATGATGATTTATACGTATGGAGACATCCTGATGGTGTTCATACTGCCTTTATGATGATGATTCTCATTACTGTTCAGAATCATCATGAATATAAAAAACCAAGACGAGAACTGCCAATAAATGTTCAAATGATAAACTCACACTTCAGGAGAAATGTTTTAACAAAAAATGTCACAATACGAGCTATACTACAGTTTATATCACAGCAGTCTCACGTGTTAACACAAACATCCACATTCATGTAAACTGTACAGTAGTTGAGATCTGTTGAATTATACAGTCTCGTGTATCCAGGGAACCTCAGCCGCTTTCATTGGCTAAGCCCCGCCCATGAGGCCATATGACGGACAGTTAGAGCAACCAATCACGTGTAGAGATGTACATTCACAAGCGTATCAAAAGTATACAGCAATAACATCCATCAGGTAACACTTCACAATAAGGTGATGTTTGTTATGTGAGTGATAATGTACAGGCAGCCGGTTGTTATCACAGAAATAATCCCGACAGTGTGATCAGAATGTGAATGATAACAGCCTGCTGCTTGTACATTATACAGCTTACTACACGCCTACTTGATACATGAGAAAAAAACTGGACATGAAATGTGAATTTGAAATATTTTAGCTCATTTTTACAGAATGTAGACCTTCTGTGAGGAAAAGACGTTTGGTTTCAGTTTTAAAGTAAGAAACGACGTTCAAATGTCACGAACAGGCAAATTGGTTGAATCATTTGTAAATATAATGTCATATATGTTACTAAAAGACATATTTATAATTCATTATTGTTTAATATTAAACTGTCCCTCTCAAAATGATTTGAGCGGTTGGAATGGTAAGACTGGCCAATCAGACTTAAGCATTCAAATGAGCCGTGTAATAAGAATAAGTTAACACATGAGCTAACACAAACTAACTATGAAGAATACTTCAGTCATATCAAACGTTGTCACTTAACTTTAGTTAATGGACCATGAACTAACATGAATAAGTGAAGTGACTTGAAATAATGTTGATAAGAATTAATAAATGTTGAAAAACTCAATTGTTCATTGTTAGCTAATGCATTTAATAATGTTAACTAATAGCACCTTATTGAAAAGTGTTAACTACAATAATACTAGGGCTGTCAAATGATGCATCATGATGAATCACATCCAGAATAAAAGTTTGTTAAATAATAAAAAAATATATAATAAATAAAAAATGTTTAATTAGAATTTGAATTAGTTATATATATAAATTGATTCATTTAAATATTTCCAAAATATATAGACAAGTATGTGTAGGTTTTGTGTTTATAAACACAAAATGAATATGCAGAGTGCACAGATATATATCATGTAAACAAACTGGATGCGATTAATCGTCTGACAGCCCTAATTATAAGTTTATTAGTGATCTCCACATACTTTTTAGTCGATAGTGATAAATTCTTATAGCTTCGCATTATATATGCTACCTCTAGGAGATATAATTAAGCGACACGGAATTAGCTTTCACTGTTATGCTGATGATACTCAACTTTATATTTCCTCGAAGCCTCATAAAACCCAGCAGTTCCATCGAATAAAGGATTGCATAGTTGATTTAAAAAACTGGATGAGTAATAATTTTTTACTACTGAACTCGGACAAAACAGAAGTGTTACTTACTGGACCAAAAACCGCCATACGTAACAACCAAGAATACTGCTTAACTATTGACGGATGCTCCATAAAATCCTCGTCGTCAGCTAAGAATCTTGCCGTTGTATTCGATAGTGATCTGTCATTTGAGGGCCATGTCGCCAACAGCTGTAAAATTGCATTTTTTCATCTTAAGAATATATCTAAACTACGTCATATGCTGTCACTGTCAGATGCAGAGAAATGAATTCATGCATTCATGACATCAAGACTAGATTACTGTAATACACTTTTAGGTGGTTGCCCTGAAGGCCTATTACAAAAACTGCAACTGGTTCAAAACGCGGCAGCTCGAGTTCTTACACGTACAAAAAGTATGAGCATATAACCCCGGTTCTGTCAACCTTGCACTGGTTACCTATAAAGCATCGCATTAACTTTAAGATCTTGCTTATTACCTATAAAGCCCTACATGGTCTAGCGCCGCAGTATTTGAATGAACTTCTATTGTATTACAATCCTCCACGTGCATTACGCTCTCAGGCGTCCTTTCAGTTGGTAATACCTAGAATTTCAAAATCAAGTGCAGGTGGTAGATCGTTTTCTTATCTAGCGCCTAAACTTTGGAATATTCTTCCCTGCACTGTCCGGGAGGCAGACACACTCTGTCAGTTTAAATCTAGACTAAAGACGCATCTTTTTAATCTTGCATACACTACACTTCCATAATATTAATCCTCAGAGAATTTAGGCTGCATTATTTAGATCAACAGGAACCAGGAACACATCCAACAACAAATGATGTACTTGTTGCATCAAAGAGTGCAGAACAGTACTCTACTCTCAGCCAGTCTTGTCTCTTTGTTCCAAGGTTACCGCAGGATGCAGTTCATGCCCAGACCTGATGACAGAGCTGAGAATGGGAAGCGATGACCTGACAAGAGCTGAGATGATAGAGCTGGACTTTAACAGAATTCACTTTTCAAGAACTACAGAGAACGGCTGGATCAGACAACACCCGTCTACTTCAGGGGTACATGATGTCAGTAACCCGAAGAACCAGAAGAAATCCAGTCGTTTGGTGAGAAGAGCGACAGCGGTGACAATAGACTTGAAATATGTGAAATATGAAGTGTTTTTTTAAAACTAGAAACATGAACATCCTTTGTTAAACACCCAAAAACATCATCAAAGCCTCTAAAACATCCAAAGACTGTCTCTTTAAAGATGCTTCAGGAGGTAAACAGTGATTATAGACACACACACACACACACTGTGCTGTAAGTGAAGGAAGAGTGTGTTGTTGTTATGTTGATGAATGACACCAGCTGAAGGAAACATGTTCAGGGATGAAGACGACACTGAAGGTCTCATGTGAGGTCATGAGTTCAGCATCAGAATGA
>JAPMJR010000033.1:358342-377214 GCA_029783895.1 Triplophysa bombifrons | reverse complement strand
TCGATTAGAATTTGTCTATTTTTAGAATAATGGTACACTCATCAAAACACAAATTTAGTTTTGAGGCTTCAGATAAGATGGAGGGAAACCGTCAGTCCAGTGGCCATACACTTTTGAAGGCTGATGAATATAAACTGACGTGTTCACTTTATATTTCAGAATCATACACACTCAATCATTTTTCCTTTCAATGAAATGTATAATTTCACATGTTTTATCTGGTCTTTGTCTTGAGAAGCTCACCGTATGCAGAGAGTGTGTTTGTGTGAATAGAGAGGCGACACAAGAGGCTTTAAACAAAAGCATTGAGTTGAACACTAGCCCCAGTGTCCTGCTTCATGTGTGTGTGTGTGTTTCTTGTAAAGTTTAAGTGCCACTTCCCCCCGGTCAGCTCTCAAACTGTGTGTGAGTGTGATTCTCTGTTTGCTCTCAGACGCTTGGAGTATCGCCGTGGTGACCCAGCTCCACCTCCATTGAGTGATGCTTCAGAGAAATCACACATGAGGTCTCTTTCATGTTTCAATCAGAATTTGTAGCGAATCAAAACTTTTGGCAGATTTTTGGGAAACAACTATATGAATTTTGTTCAGTTGAACTTCGGTTTAAATGAAACAAAAATGATTTACATTCATTCATTTGGCAGATGCCTTTATCCAAAGCGACTTACAAGCAGGAGAGCATATAAACATTTTGTCAACACGCTAAACAGTTCTTTAGTTCTTTGTCTCTTCTGGATATCATTTAGATCAATTTGAGGCTTTGATATATTTTATGTCCGTTTTGAAACAGTTGAAACATAATTGAGAACTTGGTGAAATCTCATGAGTTATGAAGAGCAATACAATGCTTTTATAAAGAGATCACAGATGTCTCAAATAATATCAGATGTAACTTTACACTTTCTTTTTCAGTACTTTTTGTAAGCCCACTGGAGGCCTCTTGACCTCAGAGCTGTCAGGGGTCAGAGCAGGAAGCTGTGCAGACCTTTGACCTTTCAGGGAGAGCAGGTCATGTGGTTAATGTGAATAAGTTATCACGCGCCGCATATACATGCATGTGACTGTAAATCGTGGCAGTGTGTTTGATGTCCGGCGTGGCACCAGAGAACCCTCCGCTGGTATCAGGGACAGACTCGCTCTGGAATGTGCTGCACTGACCCCACATTAATCACATTAACATCCCCAGAAACGCCTGACACAGTTCCCAGGAGAGACCTGAAGGAAAGCGCTTGTTGCTCTTTTATAGCTCCCGAGACTTAACTGAGCTCTCGCTTATGTTTCCGCAAAAACAACAACTTTATTTCACATTACAGCTCATTTATATATAGAAGTTGTAGATTAGCATCATCAGTCCAAATTTTGGATTTATTTATCCAAAAGATTTGTGTTTATGACTGTACTTGTTCACAGCCACGAAGAGTATGAAGGTGTAAAATGAATGTAGATTGTAGAAGTAAAATCATCTGGATTGGTGTAGATTCATAAAAGATATTCAGTTAGTTTGGTCTCTTTTTCTCAGGAGAAATATGTCACCCTGGAACAAAACCAGTCTTATTTTATCTTATTTTTTACTTCATTTTTCAATCTTTAACAAAACATTTTAAGTACTATTAAATTAAAGCTTTTCCCACATATTAAACAAAACCTTTCTTATGTTGCATGGGAATATTTTTAGCAAAGCCAACAAAACACTGTGTGGGTCAAAATGATCGGTTTTCTTTTTTTGCCCAAAATCATTAGGATATTAAGTAAAGATTGTGCTCCATGAAGATAATTAGTAAGCTTACTACTGTAAATAAATCAAAACTTTATTTTTGTGAGTGTCTGCAGCAAAATCGCTTACTAAAATGTCCGGAAACACGTCTTCAAACGTCACTCTTTAAGAAATAACCCACTCCAGTTTGGTCTCCATGTAAAAAAAAAAAAAAGTGTTGGGGTTCATCTCCTCTCCACGACGTCATCACAGTGCTGAGCCATTAGAGAGACTTTAAACAAACCTGTTTCTTCTGAGCAACGCCTCTGATGGACGACTTTAAAGGCCATTTTCTCAATATTTGGATTTTTTCACCCTCTCATTCCAGAGTTTTATAAACCGTTATATCTCGGCCAAATATGGTTCTATCCTAACAAACCATACATCAACTTGTTTAGCTTATTTATTCAGCTGTCAGATGATGTATGAATGTCAAACATCCAATAAGATGTATGTAGTGATTTTGCAGTGAAAAAAATTCCCACAGAATTTAGGGTGACTATGGGGCTCATCCCACTTTCCTCTAGGGGGGTCCAGGGGCATGCTCCCGCATAAGAAAAATTTGCATATTTTAAAGGTAAATGCTGCAATCTGGTGCATTTTAAGAGCAAAATGATGTGACTCAATGTATAAAGAATACAATAGCTATAGTATTAATTTAATGGCACAACAAACGGTGAAATGGAAATTCACAAATAGAGCCGTAAAAATGTTCTGAAAAAACTAAAGTTTCAAACAGTAGCATTACATACAATATGCCAATAATATGCCATTTAGATTCTGAAAATAATTAAGTTAAAAACAGTGGTAATAACATGTAAAATAATTTTCTAATATTTGTTAGATAAAACAATAAATGAATTATTACTATTACTAGTAATCCAAAATATATATTACCAAAATCTATCTGATATGAGTATTTTTATGTTATGAGAACAACATTTCCCTTTCTGTCGGTCTCTCGACGTTGTGTCGAGAACGACAGATGGGGTTCGCCCTTGAGAACCAATCAACTCTGACTACTATAGAAAAGGCCAATGAAATTTGGCGAATGAAATTTGCATGCCGGGCTCCGCCCCCGGATATCCGGTATAAAAGGAAGCCGGCGTGCATCATTCACTTACCTTTTGTTCTTCAGAGCCTTCGCTCATGACTACGAACAGAACGAATTCAATGAATTCTTCTTCTTCTTCTGCCGGATCTACGACGTGTTGCAGCGGATCGTCCCTACCTGCAGCGACCTTCCCCTGGGCGTCTCGGCGGTTCCGGAGGTGTTAGAGATTTTTTTCTCAAAAAGTCCTTTTCAGGACTGACTGAGCATTCTCCAGCGCGGCATGTCCCGCTGTTCTCTTGGGTGCGGCAGCCTCATCGAGGAGGGGGATGGACACGATCGCTGCGTTAGGTGTCTGGGCGTCCAGCACACTGAAGCAGCGTTCGTTGACACATCTGCCCGCACTGCGGGCAGATTGTCATTCAGAAGTTGCGGTCACGGGTGGCTGTCTTCCTACGGGAACCAGCCACCATTTCGTCTGCTACCTGGGCTGTGACATCTGTGGCTACGGCCCCGATGACCACCCACGTTAGCAGCGTTAGTGATATGGGGAACTCTGCGAACGTAAACCCGCCAGCCAAGTGCTCACGGGCCGATCGCACCCCGATTCGCTTTTCTGAACGTTCCCCAGCCGGCGGTGGCATACCGTCCGGATTCTCACGCACACACTCGGAAACGATGTGTGACGTAGATGAGATGTTGCTCGCAGCATCGGAGGGAGACTGACATCTGACGAATCCGAGCTCCACCCACAGCGGTCGAGTTCAGGAGGAAGCAGAAGTGATGTCATCCATGCTAACCCGGAGATGCGTGGTTCCTGAGGTCGGAGCGCGGTGCAAACCGCGCCCACCCCGGGTGCCATGTTTTTCCCGGAGATGCATGAGGAGCTATGTAAAACTTGGAATGCTCCATTCACGGACCGTTCCAGTGAAGCTAGCTCCGGCTCCCTTACTTCCCTCGTTGGTGGGGCGGCCAAAGGCTACGTCGAGATCCCCCGGGTGGCTCGGGCGCCTGCGGTGCACCTGTGCCGCGGGCGGCTGCCTCCTGGGGGGGAATCGGCCACGCCTACCGTCCAGGGCGTGTGGGACTTCGACATCACTGGTGTCGAGGCCTTACACTGCCGTGGGCCAGGCTGCCTCCTCTCTACGCCATGGCCATCCTGCAGGTCCGCCAGGCCACGGCGTGGAGAGAGCTCAACGAGGGTAAGGCCGACCTGGGTATAATGCAGGATCTCCGTGCCGCCATTGACAGCGCTCTACGGGCGACTAAGGTAGCGGCGCGGGCCCTGGGTCGGACGATGTCCACGGTAGTGGTCCGAGAGAGACACCCCCGGCTATACCTTGTGCAGAAGAGTGACACCAAGGAAGTCCGCTTTCTTGATGCACTCATCTCACAAGGTGGGTTGTTGGTAACACCGTCGAGGATTGCGCTCAGCAGTTTTTGACGGTGAAGCAGACAGTGGCAATTAGCCTCACGCCGCGACTCGGCCGCCTACAGGCCTCCGAGATCTCACGTGACGTCTGCTTCCCTGCAACCCAGGACCCCTTCGACATCGCTCCGGTTCCTGTGCCCCCACAGGCGGCAACCCGGAAGCAGAGGTCGAGGGGGAAACCTCCACCCCGTCAGCAACCTTCTCTCGAGAAGGGACACTGACGGGAAGACCCAAGGGAGAAAAACATCGGGCCCGAACCTTCACAGCCACGGCTCTGATTGGTCGGTACGGGACGACTCCTGCCTCGTCACCAAAGCCGGGCCCTTTTCAGGGCCTGGCGCCCACTACTCGCAGAGTTTTTACTTCTCCCCGGGTGTACTTGCAGCCTATCGCACACTCCACTGGACTGTGCACGGCGAACCGACCTCACACCCTGGCGAGGCGTGAGGTCGTACACATACGACAGCTGTCACCACTCTCAAACAGACAGTGTGTGCCATTGTCCCGCCAGGCAGGTAAAAAGGCGGAGCCAACCTTCCCTCCGGGGACCCCCGCGACATGGTTGGCTCCGCCAGCCGACGAACCCCCCCGTGGGAATGATGAAGCAGACCGTCCCCTTGGTCACCCTGTCACAGTCCCTGGGAGCTCGAGAGCTGCCCACACTGTCTCGCTGGCTAATGAGGGCGGTCCGTCTTGGTTACTCGATCCAGTTCGCCAGAGACTCTCCCAAGTTTAGGGGCATCATCTCTCCCTCTGTCAGAGGCAGGGACGCCTCCGTACTTCGGGTAGAGCTCACCACCCTTCTGGCAAAACAGGCATCGAGTTCGTCCCTTAAAACCAAGATGTTCAGTGGGTCACGACCCGCACTTCATCATTCCAAAGAAAGACGGCGGGTTGCAGGTCTGCGTACCCTGAACAGGGCACCTTCACAAGCTGCCGTTCAGGGTGCTCACGCAGAGGCGCGTCCTGACATCTATCAGGTGTTAGGATTGGTTCGTGGCAATCGACCTAAAGGACGCATACTTTCATGTCTCGATCCTTCTCGACACCGGCCGTTCCCACGGTTCGCGTGCGAAAGGCGGACATATCAGTACAGAGTCCTCCCTTTCGGTCTGTCCCTGTCTCCACGGTCTTCACGAAGATCGTGGAAACCGCCCTTTCTCCCTGAGGGGAGGAAGGCGAGCGGGTACCAAACTATCTCAGCGACTGGCCTATCTTGGCACACTCGTGAGATCTGTTATGTACACAAAGGGACCTGGTGCTCCGGCACCTAGATCGATTGGGACTCCAGGTCAACCAAGAGAGAGGCAAGCTCTCTCCAGTGCAGAGCATCCTCTTTCTCGGTATGGAACTCAACTCTGTCACCATGTCGGCGCTACTGTCCGCAGTTCGCGCCCAGCCAGTGTTGAACTGTCTGAAATGAACATTTTAGGCAGACAGCGGTCCCCCTGAAATAATTCAGAGGCTCCTGGGACATGGCGTCCTCGCGGGTTAATACCCCTCGGGTTGATGCACATGAGACCGCTCCAACACTGGTTTCAGAGTCGAGTTCCGAGGAGAGCGTGGCACACCGGCAGCAGGCGCATGGTGATGACGCCCTGCTTCCGACCACCATAACCCCTAGTCTTCCATGACTTTTTTCGACGGACTCAGGTCCCTCTGGACAGGTTATGAGACAGGTCGTGGTGACGACTGACGTCTCCCTGCAGGGGTACGGTGCAGTGTGCAACGGGCACGCAGGCGGGGCGTTGGACGAACCCCCGCCTGCGCTGGCATATCAATTGCCAAGAGTTGTGGGCTGTGCTACTTGCACTGAGCAGACTACGGCCTCTCATGCAAGACAAGCACGTGCTGGTCCGAGGACAGCACTATAGCTGTAGCGTACTCAGATCGTCAGGGTGGCGTTCGCTCACAGCAGCTAACACAACTTGCTCGACGCCTCCTCCGGTGGAGTCAACTCGTGACCCGTTCTCTGCGGGCCACACACACACCCCGGGCAAACTGAACTAGACAGCCGACGTGCTTTCTTGCCAGTTTATGCCTTGTGGAGAGTGATGACTCCACCCCCGCGCAGTCCAGCTCATTTGGAGGCTGTTCGGGTAGGCCCAGGGAAACCTGTTCGCCTCCCGTAACACCACCATCTGCCCGCTTGGTATTCCCTGTCCGAAGCAGAGCCCTCGACACGGATAACCTGGTGCACAGCTGACCGCGGGACGGACGGAAGCACACCTTCCGCCCCCCCCAGGAGCCTCCTTGCACAAATACCGTGCAAGGTCAGGGAGAAGGAGCACCAAGTGTTATTGGTTACACCACCGGTCTAACCGTACTTGGCTTCAGAGCTGATGCTCTGGACAGCGACTCCCCCTGAACCATTCCCCTGACAGAGGACCTGCTCTATCAGGGGAAGGACACGTTCTGGCATCCCAGATCAGACCCCTGGCACACCCATGTCTGGTCTCTAGACGGGACGAGAAGATCCTGAGATGGCTACTCCCCTTCTATGGCAGAGACCATCACCCAGGCTAGGGCCCCATCTATTAGGCGGTTACACGCCTCTAGACGGCGCCTCTTCTCGTCCTGGTGTCTCTCTCAACGAGAAAGACCCACCGAGGTGTTCGATCAGGATTGTGTTTTCCTTCTTACGAGACTGGAGACTAACATCTCCCCTCCACACTGAATGTGTATGTAGTCGCTATCGCCACTCATCACGACTCAGTCGGTGGAAAGTTTCTAGGGCAACACGACCTGGTCACCAGGTTCCTTAGGGGTGCGAGAGGGCGGAATCCGCCTCATCTCCGCTCCATACCCTCTTGGGACCCTAAGTGGTCCTGGGGAGCCTCAGTGCCCCCCAAGAGCCCCTCGGAGAATCCGATCTTCCTCACAGAGCAAGACGGCCCTCCTACGGCGCTCACTCCCTTCAAGAGGGTAGGGGACCATCGAGCATCCTCCGTGTCCCTGGATTGCCTTAAATTCGGCCCTGAAAACTCTCACGTTATCTTGAGACCCAGGCCCGGATGCGTGCCCAAGAAGTTCCCACTACTCCCTCCGGGGCCAAGTGGTGAACTTGCAAGTGCTCCCCATAGGGGAGGAAGACCCAACCCGATCAGTGTTGTGTCCAGTATGTGCTGGACCGCACGCAGAGCTCTTAAGCTCTGACCAGCTCCGTGTCTGTTGGAGGACAGCAGAAGGGGAAGACTGTCTCCAAACAGAGGCTGGCGCACTGGGTCGTGGAAACCGTTACGACGGCATTCCGATCTCAGAATCTCCCATGTCCATTGGCAGTGAGGGCTCACTCCGCACGGAATTTTAGCCACCTCCTGGGCACTGGCAGAAGCGCCTCTCTAGCAGACATCTGTAGAGCTGCGGGTTGAGCTACGCCCAAACACCTTCGCAAAGGTTCACAACCTTCGCGTAAACCCGGTGTCAGTCCACGTCCTACGTGGCGACATGTAGGACTGGCATCCGGGGGGGCGTATGCCTGCGAAAGCACCATTCCACCCTCTAACAGGTTGGGTCAGTGTGCTATCTATCTTTTTCTTCTTACCCAAACACATGGCTAAGAAACTGGTACCTCATCTACCTCCCTTCTTACCCAGACACTGGTTAAGAATAGGCATTCCATCCATCACTAAGCAAGCACCCCCTGGGGGTTGGCTGGGCAGAGCAGCCTTCCCCCTTAGGCCGGGATTCCATATGAACTATCACAGATAGCTCTAACCGGACCTAGTGCTACCGGACGTCTGTAACACCCCCTCCGTGGGCTGTTCCGTCTGATGTATCCTCATGAGAATGGTTCCCACTCCTGGTAACCCATGAACTTCCCCAGGTGGACCTCCACCTCGCGGTTAACTACCCAGTCCGCACTTTCCATGCGTTCTCCTCCAAGGACGAGACCATACCTATATCCACCATATTCCTCCCCACGGGTAGGAGGTGGCCTCTGCAGCGCATTCCTGATTAAGGAAGTGGCGCTTACCCGGTGTAAACCCGAGCCGGACGGCCTCTCGCCTGTAGAGAGCTAAGGCCCCGTCCGTGAAAGGTTACCGGTCAGGGCTGTAACCATCTTTCTCCAAGAAAGCTCTGGTACCCCCCGACCACCACACTGGAAGGTTACAGTTTCGCGAAAGCATCGAGCTGACACGCCCAGGCTTGTTACCGTCGCTTCGCTAGAGATTGTGACGCGATACAGCGTTGTGGCGTTTTCCATAGGCAACCCCATCTGTCGTTCTCGACACAACGTCGAGAGACCGACAGAAAGGGAACGTCTTGGTTACGTATGTAACCTCAGTTCCCTGATGGAGGGAACGAGACGTTGTGTCCCTTATGCCACAAACACGTATCGTATTCTGCTGCAGTCGTGAGAGGCTCTCAGGCTCTTCAGAACAAAAGGTAAGTGAATGATGCACGCCGGCTTCCTTTTATACCGGATATCCGGGGGCGGAGCCCGGCATGCAAATTTCATTCGCCAAATTTCATTGGCCTTTTCTATAGTAGTCAGAGTTGATTGGTTCTCAAGGGCGAACCCCATCTGTCGTTCTCGACACAACGTCTCGTTCCCTCCATCAGGGAACTGAGGTTACATACGTAACCAAGACGTTTTCATGCTTGAAGCACGATCGGAGTGATGTGGAAAGGGTTAAACGAAATAAGGATATTAGAGGATATAGCGCAGAAGGATCTTCATTATAAATGTCATGGATGGGCGTGATGCTAACAGCTCTGTTGTGTAGACGTCCTGCTCATTTTAAATTATAGAAATTGTGTTTGTCAAACGTCCCTAACTGCTATTTTAGCTGTAAATAATAAAGAAGCTAAACATAATGATCCTAACACACAATGCTATCTGTTTGCTCTGTGTACTCTGGTAAAATCATGTTTGTACTCGTGAATAACTACAGTGAATACTGAAACATTATTTGGATTTACTCACTTCAAGCGATGCTGTATTCTGTGGCTTGGTGATGTTTCTTAAAACCTGACCAGTTCAAGCGTCTGTGTTTCAACCGCAAAAGCTGAAGCGCGAGCGAGCATGTGTTCTAGTGCGTGTTTGTGCGCTGAGGCAACAGAGAGGGCAACCTGGAGAATCAACGGTGCAGAATTTAACATTATAAATAAAAAAGAATGGCGGCCCGCCGTGGTCTCATCAATGAATGGGAAACAGTGCATATGAGAGGCACATGACACTTTAATTTGCTCTTGATTGAATCTCATTGAGATCTCATGTGTGATCGACGGGAGTATGAATGTGTAGAATGTGGTGTCATTTGTAATGTTTGATGATGGATCTCTGTCAGGAGAGCACTGGATAAGAGACTCCTCTGGGTTAGCATTAGCATTACAAGCACTGATTGAGTTTTCTTCACTTGCTAGATTTGAGTGTATAGATGACAGTAGTGTTGTGTTCATATGACACAAGACGTGTGATTGATTCTTCAGGACAGAGATGACACTCCTCCGGTGGTCTCGGTGGTCATTCTGAAATCTATCATCAGTAATTAAATCTCACAGTTCTGAGAGTCCAGGGGTTAATAACCAAAAGCACACACACACACACACACACACACAATGTATGTCTCCTTTCACACGTCTTTCTTTCTGTGTGGTTTTGTGCCAGGATTTAGGCTGTTGTGTATGAAGAGAAATTCTCTTCCCGGTGTTCAGGACCACATTCCTTCAGCGTATAATTACAGGCTTTATTTCAACATGAGGATCAGACCGTCGTGAGCTTTATTTCACTTCAACATGAATGAATCAAACCCTTAGAACTGACCCACACTCACTCCTTTAAGGAATATTCATTTCATATTTGGGGTGGATGGATGGATGTTTTTTGTATGAAGTATGAAACAGAAGATTTTTTTTCTTGATAAGGTCGGCAGGTTGTGTTTGTGACTGCGAGTTGATGTGAGGCCGTCCGTATTTCATTTCTCTTCTCTCGTGTTCTTTCTGCTTAAAATGAAAGGATGACTTCAGCATGAAAATATGATTTTATTTTCTCTGTCTCAAAACACACAGTCTTGACTGTTTGGAAACTAGATGTTATAGATGAGCACATCTTTCCGTCCCTCTCTTTTAGAATCAGTTTTAAATTGCTTTACTGGCATGGGAAAAAAAGTCTTTACATTGCTTAAGCATAGAAAGTGTGTGTGTGTGATGACAGTCAGAAGGGTGAGTGTGTGAATGGAGGTCTGACGGATGGTGCTGTTCTTTCAGTCAGTGTGAGGGAAGCCAAGGACACACACACACGCTCAGCTGTTAAATAGTGTGAATTAATGAAGTCTCCTTTCTGAGAATGTCCAACCCCCCCTCCACAGGCCTGTAAATGAACGAGGGAATAAATAAAGAAAAGAAGAGCCAGTTCCTTTGCATTTCTATAGTTCACAAATCCAAAGAATTTATGAGTAAAGACTGATTATAACACTGAGTGTGTGCGTACGTACGTGCGTTTGTGTGTGCGTTCATGTCTGTGTGTGTGCATGCGTACGTACGTGTGTGTGTGCTTGCGTTCGTGTGTCTGCGTACGTGTGTGTGAGTACGTGTCTGTGTGTGTGCATGTGTGTCTGTTTGTGTGCATTCATGTGTGTGTGTGTATGTGATTGCGTACGTGTGTGTCTGTGTATATGTGTGTTTGTCTGCGCTTGTTTGTGTATGTGCATATGCGTGTGTGTGAACGTGTGTGCGAGTGTGCGCATGTTTGTGTATGGGCGTGTGTATGTGTGTGTTTGGCCATCAGTGAACCCAGACTCTGTTTGAAGAGTTCAGACTCAGTTATCAGCAGAAGACATGAGAGTTTAATCTGCAGATAAGACTGAAGTCATGAGTGAGGCTTGAGAATGTGTTGTTATTACTGCTGATAAAAACAAAGCATTCATATGGAACACATGGTTGCACATACATACTGTGTCTTTAAACATCTTTGATTGAAGTTCTTTTCTTTCAAATGAAATATGAACCCAGAAACAGTCCAGAGCAGCGGAGGTGAGCGTCAGACATTGAGTGTTTTTCCTCTGTGTCACTGGAATCTGTGTTAAGAAGTGTTTTGTGTGACTGACTGATTCATAACATTAATAATCTAGATTCGGCAGTAACAACGTGAAGTTTTATCTGCTACACGCAGCTCAGAAACCAACATTTGTTTCCCAGCGTCTGATGACGAGGTGTGATAGTGTGTGTTTGTGTGTGTGTGTGTGTTTGTGTCTGTGTTAACTATAAGAGACAGGTTACTGTCTGGCTGCAGAAATCTGCATGTCTGTGTTAACTGCTGTTATTAAGAAAGGTTTAGTGAATGTTCATGTGATTGCCTCCATACACTCCTCAGATTTACGAACATTCCAAAGTGATGATTTGAGCGATGATACCCAAAGGAGGTGCTGTTGGTGTTGCTCAGGTGTTGCTCTTCCATCGCAGAGGAGATTTGACACTTGTGACATTTCTGGATCTGCTTCTCAGGAGAACAATTTGAGACACAGATGAGACAAACATTTCTATTTGCTCTTCATTGAATCTTATTAATGTCTGCGAGAAGTAACAGAGAATTTACTCTTGGTCATTTACTCCTACTGTATGTCAACAGCACTGTTTTGTGTCTATTTGTGTGTCTGCAGAGGAATTTTAGGAGAATACCACTGAATCTCCAGAGCTTTAGAAGAGCAACATCTGAGCAATGAACTGTTCCACAGGGACCTCTCTTTTCTCATTCTTTTTCTCGTTTGTTTATCCACACCGTTGTAAAATCAAACACTCTCTCTTTCTGTCTCTCTCTCTTTCTGTCTCTCTGTCTGTCTCTCTATCTCTCTGTCTGTCTCTCACTCTCTATCTCTCTCTCTCTCTCTCTCTCTCTCTCTATCTCTCTCTCTCTCTCTCTCTCTCTCTCTCTCTCTCTCTCACACACTCTCTGTCTCTCTCTCTGTCTGTCTCTCTCTCTGTCTGTCTCTCTATCTCTCTGTCTGTCTCTCACTCTCTATCTCTCTCTCTCTCTCTCTCTCTCACACACTCTCTGTCTCTCTCTCTGTCTGTCTCTCTATCTCTCTCTCTCTCTCTCACACACTCTCTCTCTCTCTCTCTCTCTCTCTCTCTCTCTCTCTCACACACTCTCTGTCTCTCTGTCTGTCTCTCACTCTCTCTCTCTCTCTCTCTCTCTCTCTCTCTCTCTCTCTCTCTCACACACTCTCTGTCTCTCTCTCTCACTCTCTCTCTGTCTGTCTGTCTCACACACTCAAGAGATTCAAGATTCAAAGGAGCTTTATTGGCATGATAAAAGAAAATGTACATTGCCAAAGCACAAGATTAAATATAAACATGCAGAAATACAGATTAAGATAAAAAATAAGATAGAATAAAATTAAAAGTCTATAAGTAAAAATATATATCTATACATCTCAATATAAACAGAAAAAGAGTTTTAATTAAAGTTCTCAGTGAGGGTGATAGTGTCAGTTTGTGTGTGTTGTCCTGTCAGTGTTGTTTTGTGTTGTGCTGCTTGTTCTTTGGTCGTGGCAGGACTTGACATATCTTGCAGCAGGTTTGAGCTTCTTGACTTTTCTCCCAGTATGTATGAGATCTTGTCCTTTTGTTGAAACTGCTCAAAGTCTTTGTGTAAGTTTGTAAACTGGGGGAAGAATGTTTCTCTGATGTGTGTGTAGTTGGGACAGGAGAGGAGAAAGTGCAGCTCTGTTTCCACTTGATTGTGTGTGCAGTGTGGACACAGTCGCTCTTCTCTCGGTGTCCATGTGTATCTGTGTCTGCCCGTCTCTACAGTGAGCTGGTGATCACTGAGTCTGTACATGCTCAACACTTTTCTTAGTTTAGGGTCTGATACTCTTGTGAGGTATTCTGACACTTTATATTCTCTCTTTAGTGACAGATAACATTCCAGTTTACTTTGCTGAGCTGTTGCTTCTGTCCAGTGTTTGAGATATTTCTCTTTTTGTGTTTTGATCATTTGGTTTAGTCTGGCTGGGGTTTGGGGTTGACTTGGGCATGTTTGGGGTTGTAGAGTTAGTTGTGAGATCAGTTGGATGAAGGGGTTTCTCTCTGGGCTCACCTCTTGATGGTTTAAGGCTTTGTGATGGAGTGTGTCTGTGTCGCTGTTCTTAAGGTGTGTGTAGAATTTTAAAGCTCTTTTTTGTATTTTAATGATTAGAGGATACAGTCCTAATTCTGCTCTGCAGGCGTTGTTTGGAGTTTTTCTCTGTACCCGTAGAATGTTTTTACACATTTCTGTTTGCAGAATCTCTATTGGGTGTTTGTCCCATCTGCTGAACTCTTGGTTGGCGAGAGGACCCCAAACCTCACTTCCATACAGCGCGATTGCTTCTATAATTGATTGTATTATTTTCAGACAGCTTACGGTTGGGATGTCAATTTTGATATTCTTTTTGATTGCGTAAAAGGCTCTTCGTGCCTTGTCTCTCAGGTCATTCACAGCCTTGTTTAAGTTTCCGGTGTTACTAATGTTTATACCAAGATATGTGTAGTTCTTGGTGTGTTCTAGGGGCACGTTGTTTAGATTGAAACGGTGATGTTGGTTTTGGCTACTGGGCTTTTTTTGGAATATCATGACTCGAGTCTTCTTAAGGTTAACCGATAGGGCCCATGTTTGGCAGAAAGTGTGCAGGGTGTCCAGATGTTGCTGTAGACCCTCTTTTGTGGGTGACAGCAGCACCAGATCGTCTGCAAACAGGAGGCATTTCACTTCGGTGTCTTGTAAGGTCGGACCGGGTGCTGGTGACTGTTCTAGAGCTCCAGCTTAATTCATTCATGTAAATGTTAAATAGTGTAGGACTTAGACTACAGCCCTGTCTCACTCCACGACTCTGGGAGAGAAAGTCTGTGTGCTTGTTGCCAATTTTAACTGCAAATGTGTTATTGGTGTACATTGATTTGATGATGTCGTAGGTTTTTCCTCCGATGCCGCATTGAATCAACTGAAGAAAAAGTCCCTCATGCCAGATTGAGTCAAAAGCTTATTTGAAGTCAACAAAGCATGAGTAGAGCGTTCTTTTCTTTTGGTTTGTTTCTTTGTCAATTAAGGTACGAAGAGTGTATATATGATCGGATGTGCGGTATTTGGGTTGGAAACAAATTTGGAATTTTCTCAGGATGTTTTGGCTGTTTAGATATTGGAGAAGTCTGCTGTTAAGAATGTTACAGAGGAGTTTACCTCTGCTGTTTACACATATTCCGCGGTAATTATTAGGGTCGAATTTGTCTCCACTTTTATGGATTGGAGTTATGAGACCTTGGTTCCAGATTTTGGGAAATATACCTGTACTTAAGATGATATTAAACAGTTTGAGGATGGCGAGTGTGAGTTTTTGGTCTGCGTATTTAATCATCTCGTTTAGGATACCGTCGATACCACTTGCTTTTTGGGATTTAAGTTTTGGTATATTTTGGCCTAGCTCAGCGAGTGTAATTGGATAGTCTAAAGGGTTTTGGTAATCTTTAATTGTTGACTCCAGAGTGCATAGTTTGTTGTGTAGGTTAGTTTGTTCATGGTTCTTGGTTATTTTACTAAAGAGGTTTGAGAAGTGCTTTATCCATACGTCTCCGTTCTGAATGGGAAGATCTTCATGGTGGGGTTTGTAAAGTGTGTTCCAATGTTCCCAGAAGCGATTTGTTTCTAGAGATTGTTCAATTGCTTTTAACTGGTTTTGTGTATCTTGTTTCTTTTTCTTCCTTAGTGTGTCCTTATATTGTTTAACTTTTTCATGGTAGAGTTGGCGTGTGTTTACATTGTCAGCATCTCTGTGTTTCTGATTTGATAGAATTCTTACTTCTTTTCTAAGGTTTTTACACTCCTTATCAAACCATTTCTCATTTACGGGCTTTTTGTTTGGTTTTGTGTTAGTGGGTTTTAGGTTAGATAGTGTTGCAGATATTGTAAAAATTTGGTTAATCCTGCCTACTGCTAAATTTACACCTTCATTATTGTGTGGAAATGGGGTATCTAGGAATTTATTCAGTAGGTTTTGAATTTTTGGTTCACGAGTTATGCTTTTGTATGTATCTTCGCAATTTTGTTTCCACCTGAATGTTTGTTTTAGGGTATGGAGGTGAGTTTGTTTTGATGCCTCTGTGTTAGGTTTGGATCTATTGAGGTAGAGAGTGATTTTACTGTGATCTGACAATGGGGATGGTGGGCTGACTGTGAACGCTCTGAGGGAGTTAGGATTCAGATCCGTGATGAAATAGTCTACCATGCTGTTACCCAGCTTAGAACTATAGGTGTACCTACCCGTATGAATCTCCTCGTAGTCTTCCATTGACCATGTACAGACCCAGTGTGCGAAAAAGATGGAGAAGTCTTGATCCATTTTTTGTTTGTTGTTTTATCGTAGTTTAGTCTTTGTGTGTGAGTAGGTGTGGAAAGGACATCTCCTCCTGGAATGTGTTTGTCTCCCTTGGAGTGAACTGAGTCTGATTCTTCGCCTGTCCTGGCATTTAGGTCTCCGCAGATCAGAACATTGCCCTGTGACTGGAAGTAGTTGATCTCCTCTTCCAGGATCATGAAGCTGTCCTCATTGAAGTAGGGTGACTCTGCTGGGGGGATGTAGGTTGCACACAGGAAGATATTATTATCTGTTGAAGTGATGGTCTTGTTGATTTCTATCCATGTGTAAAACTGGCCAGTTTTAATCCTTTTTTATTGAGTGGGCGTATTCAGACTTATGCCAGATCAGCATTCCGCCTGAGTCTCTTCCCTGTGTGACGCCAGGTAGTTTGACGGATGGAATGATGAATTCTCTGTAGTTTGTAGGGCGACCAGTGGGTCCGTCTCCTCTACTCCATGTCTCCTGTAGGATGAGGATGTCTGAGTTTTTTGTTTCAGAGCTGAAGTCTATGTTTTTGCTTTTCAGTCTAAAAGCAGATGACCTCAGGCCTTGAATATTCCAACATGATATGGTAAATGCTTTGTTATCCATAAGGGTTTTATTTATTTATTGCAGATTATGTCTTGAGACAGTAGGTGTGAGCAGATCAGGTTCAGCATCTGATGGATGTCTTTTAGCTCGGCGTTTGGAGCTTGTGCAGATGTCGGTGTGGAGTTTCTGCTCACTGTCTGGGCATAGCTTAGGCTGCTGGAGTTCTGTTGCATATGCCGGGTGGGGGGGTTGTAGGCAGCAGGGGTGGTGCTCTGCTCTGTTGGCTGTTGTTTTGGCAGGGAGGGGGTCCCAGTCTCTGGCTGTTTTTTGAAGGTGCGGTGTGGTTCATCCCATGGTCTGGGTAGGTGCTGCCTTGCTCTGTTGCTTCTAGGAGGGTTGTTGGTGTTGCGGTTTGGAGGAACATCTTTTTATTTCTTTGCAAAGATGGGGACAGATGCTCTGTATAGGTGTACATGGTCATAGAGGCATGTGAGGTCCAAGGTGGGACACTCTCTCTCTCTGTCTCTCTCTCTGTCTCTCTCTCTCCTCTCTCTCTCTCTCTCTCTCTCGTCTCTCTCTCTCGTCTCTCTGTCTCTCTCGTCTCTCTCTCTCTCTCTCTCTCCTCTCTGTCTGTCTCACACACTCTCTCCATCTCTCTCTGTCTCTCTCTGTCTCTCTCTCTCTCTCTCTCTCTCTCTTTCAGGCAGATATTTAATGGGGTTTGTGGAATTTTCAGGGCCATTTAGTTTTGATGAAGAGGACAGGACTTCATTCCTCTGAAGTTTTGTTCCAAAAGTGAGTGAGCTGTTCCACTGTCTGGATGTGCAGCTGTCTTCTAAAGGCAGAAGTATGGTCCATCCGTCCGTGTTCGCGTGCCGTCCGCATGACACAAT
The DNA here is from genome assembly GCA_029783895.1 of Triplophysa bombifrons. Lineage (NCBI taxonomy): Eukaryota > Metazoa > Chordata > Actinopteri > Cypriniformes > Nemacheilidae > Triplophysa > Triplophysa bombifrons. The sequence continues at coordinate 360,219 of JAPMJR010000033.1, read as the reverse complement.
TTTTGTTAATGTTGACTTTCTTTTGGTGAATCTCATGAAAGCTGTTAAGATCATGTATGTGTCAATTGTCAACCCCCCTCAAAAAAACAGAAGAAATTATATTTTGCATACAGAGCACTAAACATTTTAAGTATTGAATGTTAACAATACTGACATACTACACATGTAGCACACACAGACTTTGATTAATATCTGCACAGTTGTGAGTCTGCGTCTGACCAGCACAACACTAAAATGTACAAATGGACAGTTTGTGAGTTTGAGTTGAACAGAAACGTAGCGAGCAAAGCGGAGCAGAATGTTTATAAACCATCAGTGCCAAACATAACAGCAGAAGGAACGTTCAGAATAAATAAACGTTTGCCTTCTTTTCCCGCATCGCATCGCTTCGTTTCTTTCTTTCTTCATTCTTCTTATGTTTAGTGGTTTGTTGAACTGCAAGAAACACCCAAAACTTTATACAAACACACACAGATGTTGTCGAGTGTGACTGCTGTGTCTGATATGATTTAATGTACATTTCTTTTGCAAAATATTTCAGTGCCTATGAAACTTGATGAGTGATCGTTGACTGAACAGTTTGACTTCCTCAACATTACAAACACATTCAGTTCAGCTTTCCTGTAGCTCAGTGCTTAGAGCGTGGCGCTAGCAACACCAAGGTCATGGGTTCAATCCAAACAGTAATACAGTTATATATTATATTCACAGTAATGCAGTTAAAATAAAAAAAATGAATAATACAGTGATAAAATAAAAACCATTTCTACCGTCCATAAATAAAGGCTATTGAAAAGTATCAATAATTATCGATATAGATCAAAATGAAACATTAAATTGATGATCCACTTTTCAGCTCTATTGCTCAGCCCCTAACACTGTCTCACTTGAAAGAGTTTCAGATCTTGTGTCATAGCATCTGTATTACACACACAGGCTAATGACACACACAGTATTAGCCATATAGTGTTGTATATCCAATCCAGTGTCAGTTCTTTCATCTAAAATAAAATGATCTCACAGAGGAATCATTGAGCCGTCGTGTGACACAAAGGGAACTTAAAAAGACGTCAAACTCACACTGCAGGTCAAATAACAAATGACAACACTACACTGAGGTCAGGTCATGACCTCTGGGTCACCGTGTGCTTCCAGACTGTCACCTCTCAACAGGACAAATCACCACCTTTTGACTTCCCTGATGACCCCGACATCTACAGCAGAGAGAGAGAGAGGGGGAGAGAGAGACGGAGAGAGAGAGAGAGAGACGGAGAGAGAAATAGAGAGAGAGACAGAGTGAGAGAGAGAGAAAGAAAAAGAAAGAGAGAGAGAGAGACAGAGAGAGAGAGAGAGAGAGAGAGAGAGAGGAGAGACGGAGAGAGAGAGAAACAGGAGAGAGAGAGAGAGACGGAGAGAGAGAGACAGAGAGAGAGAGAGAGCAGAGAGAGAGTGAGACGGAGAGAGAAAGAAAGAGAGACGGAGAGAGAGAGAGAGACTGAGAGAGAGAGAGACAGAGAGAGAGTGAGACGGAGAGAGAAAGAAAGAGAGAGAGAGAGAGAGAGGGGGAGAGAGAAAGAAAGAGAGAGAGAGAGAGAGAGAGAGAGGGGGAGAGAGAGACGGAGAGAGAGAGAAACAGAGAGAGAGAGAGAGAGACGGAGAGAGAAAGACAGAGAGAGAGAGACAGAGAGAGAGAGAGAGAGTGAGACGGAGAGAGAAAGAAAGAGAGAGAGACAGAGAGAGAGAGACAGAGACAGAGAGAGAGGAGAGAGAGTGAGACGGAGAGAGAAAGAAAAGAGAGAGAGAGAGAGAGACAGAGACGGAGAGAGAGAGAGACAGAGAGAGAGTGAGACGGAGAGAGAAAGAAAGAGAGAGAGAGA
>JAPMJR010000033.1:336214-357842 GCA_029783895.1 Triplophysa bombifrons | reverse complement strand
AGAGTTTCCCCAAACCTGCCCTGTTTAGACTTGAGAACATCTACACACTTCTGTAAATATGCAGCGTTTGTTAGCCAGACGGAGGTGCTGGGTGCTCTGCACGGGACTAATCAAATAACCGCTCTTTTACTGTAAGTGTGATGAGTTGTTATACCATGTGGCAATGTGTGCAAGTGACATACAGCACTAATGAATCACGTTTAATGACTTTTATGAACTTCAGAACACATCAATGAGAATGACTTTACTGGGAGATGTGCTGAAGTGACAGTTCTGAGAGAAGACGACAAAGTACCAACACTACTCTGACGCCAGTATATCTTGGATCTTAAATATGATAATGAGTACATCAAGAATGGATTCTGAATCAAATCGTGAGGGACCAAACCATTCCCACCTCTATCACTGACATCTTTGATTAAGTTTGAGTGTACAGACTTTCTTTATATTCTAAACAACAGTTGACTACACTGAAGATCAAATATAACTAGTGAGTAAGTGTTCTAAAACTTTTGACCGGCAAGTGGATATTTCATTATAAAAATATCAATAAATATACTGATATCAGTAGAAAAAGAAATATCGGAATAAAGGAAATTGATTATTTCTGCTCATGAATAAAAACACAGGAAAGTTCAGAGGATTAATGGGATGATTCCTAGAGATCTGATGTTTACAAAACACTCTTCGTTTATCAATTGCACAAATAATACAAATATGTACTGTATGTGGTTCTGAAAGCAAACATTAAATTTAATAAAGTAACAGTGATAATGATTTTTACTCTATTGAACAATCGTATCAGAATCTTTGTCATCAGTTCATTGGTCACTTTGGTTTCATGAAACAGCTCAGACAACTATTCCACCTGCATCCTCACTTCTGTTCATTACTGATCGTCTGCTCTTTTCCCATCATGCACTTCACTCTGAACCGTTCCGACCGGGACCAACCTCTCCTCATCTCTCTCTTCTCTGTCTACAGGCCAGAATGAAATGCTTTTCTCATCGTCCCGTTCACTTGTAAATGATGTGATTGTGGCCGATTCGACATAGTTTTCCTCTGGTATTCTCTCTTTATCTGCCTGCCCAGAAGAGGAAGTGAATATGGCGGGAGTGTGAGGGAAGTTAAAGAGTGAACATGAAGAGCAACTTTCTGACCCGAGAGAGAGAGAGAGAGAGAGAGAGAGAGAGGTTTTTTCACGCTTTAAGAGTTCCTTTAGTCTGCTGCTGTCAGATGCTGCTGAAAGCTTTTTCACTGCGCGCATTTCACACTCTCATTCGCCACATTTGCATGTAAAAGCTCGCGGACGCCACTGAATGCTCCTCGCTTCCACGCCGCCATGGCAACGGCAGAAAAGGTGCAAAATTCAGTCGGCTGAACTTAAAAACGACTTTATTAAAGTGTCAATGATCAGAGAGGAGACACAGAAGCGCTCAGTGTTCGCTGTTACACGCTCAAAAAGCTTAATGAGCAGCTAAGAGCATTACGCTCTAAAGACTTGTTGACGGCAACTTGATGCTCACACTTAAAAAAGATTAATTCCCTGAAAATTGCAGGAATTTGAGCGAAACACAAGAGTTTTGTGCCGGACGAGCCGGTGGGAAGTGTCAGATGCTACACACACCTCGCGAAGCCCTGTGTCCTGGAAATATCTGCTGTCATTTACAAACGCTGCGATATTAAAGACAACTACAATAACTAAACGTGTAGAAGCCCAAATGAAACCACAGTTTCTAAAGACATGATACTGTTGAGAAAGGAGAAAATGTCGGCCTGTTTTTTACACAACCCATCATTTCAAATCAAAAATAATAATAATAATAATAAGAGCGTGTTTTTTGTCTTACAGTGATGAGAAGGGTAAAGTCAAATCACTCAGAACGCTCTGCTTCTGTTCTGTGTTTTACAGAAAGTCACGAGGGTGAACAGACCAGCGGTGCGCCGTTAGCCAACTGTGGTCGCAAGTTCCATCATTTCAGCATAATTCAACGATTCAAGTGTTTCCCGAAACCCTTGTTCCAACGATCAATCGCAAGCAGCATCGCAAAGTTTTGTGGTTGGAACTACAGGTCTACAGCTGCGGTTAGAAGCATATTTCCTTATTAATATGACATCATTATAAATCAAGCTTTTGAGAAAGATTAGCAAGTGACATGCAGTGCGTTGACATCTTTTATTTTGTCAAGAAAATAGAAGCATAGTTTGTTTTAAAGTAGGCATGCGTGTGGAACTACGTGCTCTAGGACCCTGGGGGATCCCTGGGCGGAGTTACGTAGGAGGAAGATTATGAATGAGTTAAATATCTTGAAATAAACAATACAGAGCAAAAATACGAGAACAATTTTTTTTTCAGATGCAGTGTGCATTATTACCAGCAATTACATGACATTAAATCAATCTAAACTGATTCATTAGAAGACAGTTTTACTCTACCAACTATGTGACGTCATAAACTATGTTGTCAACTGTGCTTCAAATGACAGATATGTTACTACAAAGTTACTATGTTTTTGGGAAACAATGGTGAGTAGCTTGTTAGATTCTCAAACAATGCATGGTACTGTGGTGTTTAACCAGCGAGTTATGTGGTTGTTTCGGGAAATGCACCCTAGAACCATTCATTCATTATTTCAAAACGAAACTCATTCTTTACAGAATCATTCAAACAGACATAAACCTGAAAATATGCCTTCTGTCTCATTCTGTCTCTTTCTTCTCTCTTGTAAATCTCACATGTGAACACACTGTGAAAAGAATGAATGGACGTCTGGAGGAGCCGTTAAATGGGATAACAAACTCAGACAATAATCACACCATAATCCTCCACTGACAACATCCAGCCAATCACGAGAGAGAGAGAGAGAGAGGGAGAGAGAGAGAGAGAGAGATGTAAGAGGTAAACAGGGATTGAGAAGAATATCTTATGAGGATGAAGATCAGAGTCTTTGTGTATGCTGATGCATTCGGAGACGTCCTGGGGTTTCTCTGTCCTCTCGGCTTTGTGTAATTAATGAGTTTGTGATTTATGCACATAACTGATAACAAACAACATCATAAATAAGAAACAGCTCTAACGAAGTTTGCTCTTAATTACCCCAAAGAGAGTCATAATGAGCAGAAGAAATAGATGAAACGGACCACAGAGGACCAGAGCAATGATGAAAGATCCTAGAAGACCTCAGCTATCTACACATGTACAATAATGTTCCATATAACCATCACAGCGACTGCTCCATAAACGTCAGTAAACACAGATCTTTCTTCATTGCTTGAGAAAACACCAGCTGCTCACATATCCAACAGTGCTTTATTATAAACGCAAAAAAACATCCACACCTCACATTAAATATCAAACTCTGTCACCCAGACATTGTCTCTAATATCCAAACATCAAGACTGATATTTAAAACTAAACTAAAAGCAGAAACACAAAAGAATGTTTGAAAAAATACTTTATCACTGTTTACCAAACCTATACCACCATGAAACACAAAATGAGATTTGACAGCAAAATAAAAAAAAACTGTTAATAAAATATTATTTTAAATGATTCTATTTTATATTTATAATAGAGATTTATCTTCATCGATAGTTTTTTCTAAATTCATAAACAGGACACATGTACACTTTATTGGTTAACTACCCATTTGCAGATTTCTTAAATACACTCACCTAAAGGATTATTAGGAACACCTGTTCAAGTTCTCATTAATGCAATTATGGTGGTGGTGTAATGGTGTGGGGGATGTTTTCTTGGCACACTTTAGGCCCCTTAGTGCCAATTGGGCATCGTTTAAATGCCACGGCCTACCTGAGCATTGTTTCTGACCATGTCCATCCCTTTAAGACCACCATGTACCCATCCTCTGATGGCTACTTCCAGCAGGATAATGCACCATGTCACAAAGCTCCAAACATTTCAAATTGGTTTCTTGAACATGACAATGAGTTCACTGTACTAAAATGGCCCCCAAAGTCACCAGATCTCAACCCAATAGAGCATCTTTGGGATGTGGTGGAACGGGAGCTTTGTATATCCCACAAATTTCCATCAACTGCAAGATGCTATCCTATCAATATGGGCCAACATTTCTAAAGAATGCTTTCAGCACCTTGTTGAATCAATGCCACGTAGAATTAAGGCAGTTCTGAAGGCCAAAGGGGGTCAAACACATTATTAATATGGTGTTCCTAATAATCCTTTAGGTGAGTGTAGACTCACACAGTTCACATGAATGAGAATGAATGCTACGCTAAAAAACTAAACGTTGACAAACTGCAAAAAATAAACAAATAAAACAAGATGTGTCAACTATGTTAAGCCTCTGCAATAACCAATAAAGACACATCACAAAACAAACATGAATGCCCATGATTCACAAGAGCATCTAATGTGCCAGAGTCCTGCCAGGGGAGGAAACAACAACGCTTTCGCTGTTGCGTTCGAGTGCGGACCTCCACCGCAAAACCCAGTTTATTCAGTGGGTTCTGTGATGGATCTTGTTGTGTAATGAGCAGTTAGCCTACGTAATATCCTAACCAGCTATGACCCTCTTGCTTGCCACGGTTGAGGAGAAACATCTATTCATCTGAAATTTTAACATTCTTCTGAACACGCATTTATTGCGGCTGTACACATCTTAATATGGACAATGTCAACATGTTAGTTTCCGTCAGCAAAAAGGAAAAAGAACAGTAACAGTAAATGGCAATGGCAATCTGAAAAGTAAAGGCGAGGTATTTGTTTCAAATGGAATTGTTATTTTTTTATCTAATATGTAACTTTCTAAAATAATCTAAGTTATCATTATTTACTGATGTTTATTTGAATGTGTAATATGCTGTAGTGTGTCGTGTTAGGGACTGATGTGCGCATTAAACATGGACGGAGTTTCATTCTCCTTTATTTCAGATATCATATTTTAAAATGTATTTAAATAAGGACTACAGTATATAGGCTATAGACATATTTATTTTCCACTCGCCACGTGGTTGCAACTCGCAAATTAGATCATATAAATATGAATTATATATATTGAAATGTATATAAATAATCTATATTTCCCAAGCACCGCACCACAGCGGTTAATTGGTCCATTGCCACTGCAGGGGTAAAAACTTGCCACCGTCACAGCGCTAATCACACTGGCGTAAGGGTGCATAAACGATGTCCCAGACAGTTTTCAATTTTGGTGAACTATCCCTTTAAAAAAAGGGTAAGAGAAAACAAGAGCTTGAGCCAACCAGCGTCTGACTGTTATTGAGTTATGAGCGAAGCCGCCTGTGGATTCAACATCACGTCCTGAAACCATATGGAGAAGATTAGCATCTGTGAGCAGGTTTCTGTTGCTCCAGCTCTCATTTTTAGAAGCTGTTTGAAGGATTTTCAGACACACAATCCTGGCGACTATGCAAACAGTGAAATAACATTTCCAGCTAATACAGTCACACACAGACTTAATGTGCAGGTCAGACGGGTCAGCTGACAGTCAGGAGATCAACTGATCAACACCAGATGACCAATAAAAGCACACACACATCTAAACACCTGAAGCACAGGTCTGAGATCAGGTTCCACTCGTTCACACCGACTGTTCAATAAACGCAGGACTGCAGAACGGAGACGTCACATGTAAAATAATCCAGACGTTGAAGTCACCACGGATGAAAACTGAACCTCTGTGAAGACACTCGATCCGTCTCGTGTTGCAGGACTGAATCAGTTTTATTACGCTGTTAAACCCGACGGCCAGAAACAACAACAGACTTCACCCGCACACGTGCACTCGGAAACATGAGAATGATTTTAAAAATAATTTACTGACCAAAGAGAAAGACACTCTCATGTCTCCAGGTGTGTGTGATGCCACACTGCTGTGTAAAGGCTGTCCAATCACAGACCCACGGCTGTCCCCGCAGAGATGCATGATGGGAAATAACAGGCATATCATGATTTAAGTCACATGGTTGTCAACTGTCACACAAACAACAAAGATGACACACAGAGAAGACACACACATGCAGACACACACACTTTACACAGCATTCACAAATAGGATCCTGCTGTGACCACACAAACTCATGCTCATTCATAATCTCAAAAGACCAAACAAACACACACACACAAAAATACACACACACACATTTGTGCTGTTGTCCTTTTTCTGAAGGTTTACTGTAGGATAAGAATATGAACATAAATGTATAGATTTAACGGGCACGTTTATCCAAAGTGACATCTCTAAATATAAATAATACACCGTCAGTCAACAGTTTGAACAAACTCATAAAGTGTTATTATAGAAAAACACCAAATTGCTTTAATGTTGTAATCCGACTCTCAATATTTTGATAAGTAAAGCATTTATGTCCGTCTAGAAAACAAGTATTTAAGTCGGATCTTATCAATTCAAACTTTAATAATAAATGTTTATACTTTTGACTGCTGGTAGATATATGATCACAAATCCTGTTCACATAAAATAAAGAAATGATAGATTAATGAATATAAAGTGATTTTATGTTTATTTGATTCTGTTAACATATCACTTTATTTCCCAAATCCCACCAGCAGACGGTCAGTGTGTGTGTGATATTAACACTTTCAGCGCTGTGATTCAATGAAGCTTTGACAGAGGATGGTTTGACCCTAACCCTCAAATCAAAATGAATAGAGTGAGTTTATTCACAAAGTCACTTCCTGTTGAGTGACCCCACAATCAGCAGTGCAAACACACATCGGCCATAAATCACTGTCACACGCACACTATGATCTTTTACACAACGGCCCGCTGAGACACGGACTGCAACAGGACACAAAGTCAAGCTGACAGACAGACAGACAAACAAACAGACACACACAAACATACACACACACACACACACACAGACAGACATACACATACACACACACACACACAAACAGAAAGACAGACACACACACACACACACACACACACAGACAGATAGACAGACAGACAAACACAGACACACACACAGACAGACAGACAAACACACACAAACAGACACACACACAGACTGACAGACAGACAGCATCAGGACACAAAATCATGCTGAGTTTGTGAAACTGCAGCTCAAAACATACGCAGCTGTTTTCAATCACACAAACCAGCGCATGCGTCTGCATACAACCGCATTTCTCTCTTTTTAAAATCTCAGTTTAAGAACTTATGATGTTATATGATGATGGCTTCTGTCATGATTTAACAGCACTAACACTTTACAAAAACATCCGTTTCTATGTGCACAAACAAACAAATCAAGCTCTCAATGGTCTGCATGCCAGATACACACACAAAGACATTCTTACTCTTCCTGTTCAGTCCTGTTTGTCCAGTCAAGTATCAGCCGTATTATTGCTTGAAGCTAGTGGTTTGATCAAATCTACAATCCATCCCTCAAATCACAAGACCTGTTGTGTTAAGGTGTGACACATATTCACACACACACATTTAGACATAAAAGTTCAAACGCAATACTGCACAAAGAATGATGAAATATTTATAATTCACTAAAACATCACAATCAATAATAATGTCATGAGGATGAACAGAATATTAATACTGTATGTGACGCAGCGAGTCTGTGAAATGCAGGCCTCAAATAATCTAGAAATGAAATAATGAAATAATGAGCATCAAAGCATTCATTTCACTATGATTTCATCTGTGACTTGGCCTTACTCAGACAATATTATGGATAATAAAGGTTATAATTTCACAGAATATTCTTTACATTATGAAGGATGATTGCATGTAGTAAATCACAAAAAATGACTTCAGCTGGTTTTCACAGACTAGGTCACATACTGTATATGAACAACATACGTTATGAAAGTCTTGTGGTTCAGATATCATCCATTTAACTTGTTTTCCTGTTTGTAAATTTAACATGATTTTGTTAATGGACATACTGTTGTTTTCACAGATCATAAATAAATGATATAAGTGAAAATGACCTAGAATATATTTTGCATACACATTTCTATATACATTTCAACTGGAAGGCAAGCATGTGACTTTATTGTGTTTTAACCATATAATAATAACATCAGATTATAAGAGTAAATACTTTTTATACAAATATATTGTGGTACTAAATAATGGTCAGCCAATTTTGTTTTGTTTTAAACGACTGTAAACAATGTTTTTTCCTTCATGTTAAATTTATTGTTTCAACAAGTATAGCCAAACCTGCACACACAAACACACACACTAAACAGGGTCCAGGCGCATTGAAATGACGGATGACGATGAGTTTCTTCAGCACACCGTGAGCTGACACAAACAATTGCATTTCCTCAGTAAACAAAAGAAAGAAAACAAAAGGGTTTTGGCTGTAATTGCATTCACTCTTTCCTTTTGGAACGAGAACACGCCTCTCAAGAAGCTAGTTTCAAAACCATAACACAAAGCACATTTCCTCTACTGCAACACAGGAAAAAAAATCCAATTTATAAATGCGAATCATCAAGCCTATAATAACATAACATTTTCGGTTCCAGTTGAAATTTCCAAAACACATATATAGAATCACATTTGTTTTTCATTTGAGGAGAGGCCTGCGCACACAAACCCACAAGCCCAGTGTTGAATTTCATCTGTGTTCTGCAGTCCAGAGTTTAACTCTATCCCTCGAGGGAGAGTTTAGCGGCAGCACCGCAGATGCGTCGCAATGTACCAACTGAAGGCAGAGATTAGATTTCACTTTTGGAGATTTCTCCTCTTTCCTGCTCACTCTGCTCGACCCCCTCTGAAAAAGCACTTTTCTATTCACTAAGACTTAGAGGGTCAGCTGAATTTAATGGTCACTTCTTTCCTACTGGCACAAAGCGGGGTTTGATGGACCACCCTGCTCCAACATCGCCCGGAGCGCTCAAAGCCTGGCTAATTCCTCTCTCTCTCTCTCTCTCTCTCTCTCTCTCTGTGGGGGACAGGTATCTGAGACTCCACCACTCATTTCCCTTTCAAACGCTCCGCCTAGCTTTTCTTGCCCACACATCAGTTACAATAAGAAACAGACAATAGCATCCTGTGGTGTCACATTATTCATATCTGCAATCACACCGTCTGATTTGTTTAATTTATTGCCGCTGATAAGAGAGATTGGTTTTCTCGAAGAAGATTTTACCCAGCGTTCCCTGCTCTCTGCCAGAGAAACAGTCTAAAAAAACAGCCAGCACTTTTCTCTGAGATTAAGACCTGCGCTCTCCGAGAGCTGAAACAATACATTTAGCCTGCCAAAAAACAAAGCCCACATTCTCGAGTGCAAAGCAATTTATACTTAATACAACCCAGATCATCAAAAAAAAAAGAGAGGAAAACAAGCAGGAACTTTAGCAATGCACATTCGCTTATTCAACAGGCAGCGTGTTTTCCACCACTTTCACACAAATGACTTCAGCACATGTTCCACAACACAGTCTTCTGTTCACATGAAAAAAACGTTCCTCACCTCTGCGTGCTGCGTTCGGGGCTGGATGGCGTCTGCTTCAATGGCGTACACATCCAGCACGTACAGTCCTGAGCCCTGCTCTCGGTCCAGTTCTGCAGCCGTCTGGATCACCCCAGTGTGCCGGCCGATGGTGAAAAGCCGGCCTACAGCCTTCCCTCCGCTCTGAACCGAGACAATGAAAAACTCCACCTTAGCACCAGCTCCACGTGGACTGGACGCATCCAGCGAGATGACGTTGGTTCCGGGCGGCTGGCCCTCTTTTAGAATAGTGATGTATTTGGGTTGGGAGAAGACGGGCCCATCTGTACCCTGTAGAATGATGGTCAGCTCTGTCCGTGAGGTCTTGCGCTCTGTCCCGTGATCCGTAGCAGACACGGTCAGACTGTACATGAGTTTCGAGGGCACCAGCTGAGACGCTAGTCTGATATCTCCACTGTAACGATCCATGATAAACGTATCGAAATCGCCTCGCACTAGTTCATACTCCACCTCTCCGTTCGCACCCTCATCTGGGTCAAAGGTCACCACGGTGGTGAGAATGGAACCGATCACGATGTTGGATTCAGCCACTAAGGCATTCTGGGAGATGAAAACAGGCACGTTATCATTCTGGTCCGTCAGCCATAAGGTGACGTTTTTTAGAGCAAAGCGACGGAACTCGACGGGTACGGCCTGGTCCGCCGCTTTAACGGTCAGCTCGAAGAGGCTGGAGAACTCTCTGTCAATTTCTCTGTTGGTGTAAATAACTCCAGACGTCCGATCAATGCGGAAATGACCGCCCCTCGGAGTCTGCTGGACGATGGAATATTCCAGCTCACCGTTTATGTCGGCATCTGTGTCGTGAGCTGTTACGGTCATGACAGACGTGGAGAGGGGAAGATTTTCAGGGATGGACTTAAAAATATCGCCTGGAGTAAAAACAGGAGGATTGTCGTTGAAGTCTCTGACATAAATGATGACAGGAATCGATGTGGACCTCGGTGGCCGTCCACCGTCTCTGGCGGTGACGTTGAGTTTGTACAGTGACTGAGTCTCAAAATCTAGTTTTTTAACCAGGAAAATACTTCCAGTGTTAGGACTAATGCTGAACGTGCCGTGATTGTTTGCGGCAGAAATGCTGAACGTGATGTCAGCGTTGGAACCCGAGTCAGAGTCTGTGGCGCTCACGGAGGCGACCAGCTCCCCGACGCGCATGTTCTCCAAAACGTCCACCGTGAGGGTAGATTTGGGAAACGAGGGCGAGTTGTCGTTCTCGTCCAGAATAGTGACGCTTAACACACAAGTGGACGACAGGGGCACGATGCCAGAGTCCTCAGCTATAATTTTCAGGGAGTAAAAGGGTGTTGTCTCATAGTCTAGTTTTCCCACTAGAGTAACTTGACCAGAAGTGCTGTCAATGCTAAACTGCTTTTCTTCATTTCCCTCCAGGATGTCGTAGCGAACTAGGCCGTTTTTATTTTCATCTACATCTGAGGCAGACACCCGCAGCACTTGTGTCATGTTCTGGGCCGATTCTGAGATAGAGGCCTGATACGTGTCCTTGGTGAATTTGGGTGGGTTGTCATTGATGTCCTGCACGTATACTTGAACTTTGGCCTGGTCTTTGAGAGGTTTGGGAGTGCCCTGATCAGAGGACACGACAATGAAACTAAATACCGCGGCGCCTCTTTGTCTCATGAGAGACTCGCGGTCGAGCCGTAGCGTGCTGGTGATCTCACCCGTGATGGCGTTAAGCTCAAAGTTTGGCTGAGGAGTTTCAAATGAGTAACGGACCTCGCTGTTCGGCCCAAAATCTTTATCCTCTGCATAAACCCGCCCTGCCGGCGAGCCTCGCTGCTGCTCCTCCTCGAAATGGAAGACATAACTAGTGCTATTAAAAAGCGGACGGTTATCATTGACATCATCGAGGAGGACAGAGACGTTAACGCTGGCGCTCAAAGGCTCCACGGCTCTGTCTTTGGCCACCACTAATAAACTGTAGTGTTCCTGTACTTCTCGATCCAAATCTGCTTTAATGTACAACTGCCCGTCGGGGAAGATGCCAAAAACATCATTAGTGTTGCCGCTCATAATATCATACACAATCTCACCATTAAGCCCAGAGTCTTTATCAGTGGCCTCCACTTTAAAGAAACGACTGTTCACCGGCTCTGATTCCAGAATGGTGACCTCATAGGAGAGCTGATCAAAAACTGGCTCATTGTCGTTGACATCATACACACTAACGGTGAGAATGAGACTGGAGGTATGCTGAGGGATACCGAGGTCAGAGGCCACGACCTCCAACTGGTAGGAGCTGGTGGTGATCTCCAGGGGGCCAGTGAGGGTGATTAATCCGTGTCTTTCATGGATGTGAAACAGGCCTTTGGGGTTGTGTTTGAGACTGTACACAATCACACCGTTGGTGCCCTCATCTGGATCTGAAGCTTTTGCCTGGTATATGTGGTGACCCGTGGCCCAGTTCTCCACAGCGCTGACGTGCTCGGCCGCGTGAATGAAATGGGGGGGGTTATCGTTTAAATCCTTCACGGTGATGTTAACTAAAGTCTCCCCTGTCACCTCCCCACCCCTGGCGATCAATCTGAGCTGGTAAAACGCCTGCTCTTCTCTGTCTATGAGGCCTGACGCTGTGATTTGCCCCGTGACACTATTGACTGCAAACAGACCGCGTTGGTCCCCTGATGCTATCAGATAAGTGACGTTTGTGTTCAGATCAACCGTAGTGGCAGACACGGTGCCTATGACGGTGTCCACCGCCATTTTCTCAAACATAACAAAGCTGTATTCGCTCTGACCGAACACAGGAGGATTATCTTGTGTGTCTATTACAGTGACGGTGACTATAGCCTGCACGTGTGAGCGCAAACCTCCTCCATCTGTTGCTGTGACCTGAAGCTGATAGGCGGTTCTCTCCTCTCTGTCTAGGGGCATTAGAGTTGTGATTTTACCCCATGTGCTGCTGATGTGAAACTTATGAAAGTCGCCAGCAGTGATGGCATATTTTACTGTGGCATTTCGACCCAGGTCAGTATCTGAAGCCGTTACCGTCGCAACAAACGAGCCAGGAGGTTCGTTTTCTTTAATGTTGGCGAAATACTGCACAGGATAAAACACCGGGCTGTTATCATTGACGTCTTTAACCGTGATATTAACTTTACAGATGGAAAAAAGCGGGGGGGTGCCGAAATCAGTAGCTTTGATGTGCAGCAAATAGGAGCCCTGCTCTTCTCTGTCCAGCTCTGTGGATACACTCAAGCGTCCTGACGCCCCATCTAACCTGAACAGATTCTGAACGCTCACGGGCGTTTCAATGTCAAACGAGAAACGGAGTGTACCATTGGCACCGAGATCGGAATCTGTGGCGGACAGCAGCACCAGCTCTGTGCCGGAAGGGGAACGCTCGACTAAAGAAACGTGATACGTGCTTTGCGTAAACGTGGGAACCTGATCGTTGACATCTGTGATGTTTACTATCAGTTTGGTATAAGAGATTTTTGGCTGCAGGCCCTGGTCTTTGGCACTGACATTCAGCACTATTTCCGAGGCTATTTCCCTATCGAGAGCTGCAGCGCTGGTAACCAAACCGCTGTTTTCACTGATGGCGAACCAGCCCAAACTGTTTCCAGACACCAGTGAGTAGCGCAGATTGGCGTTCTGCCCAGAGTCTCCATCTGTGGCCGAGACCCCTTTAATGTAGCTGCCTTTAGGAATGTCTTCACTGATGTCTACTCTATACACGGCTTCCTGAAATATAGGCGGATGGTCATTAATGTCGTTTACATATATGACAAGACTGGCGAAGGAGGAGCGCGCCATGGGCCTGCCGTTATCCGACACAGAAACGGTCAAGTTGTAGGAGGAGATTCGCTCTCGGTCCAACACACTGGCCACTTTGATCAAACTCAGATTCGGGACTGGCGACGTGTGAACTTCGAAGTGCCTCTGTTCGTTTCCGCCGAGAATCGAGACAGAAATGTTGCCATTGGCTGAGGCTGAGTCCGAGTCTGAAACCGTCAACAACGCTACGACGGTGCCCACCTGGGCGTTCTCATCCACGGAGGCGAACTTGGAGGTCGTGGGGAAGTAGCGGAATTTCACCACAGGGTCATTGTCATTAACATCGAGCAGTTTGATCGTTGCTTCCGTCCTGCCCGAGAGAGATGGCACACCGTTGTCAACAGCGTGAATCGTCAGGGAATACTCTTTCCTCGTCTCATAGTCTAACGCCTCTTTTATAACAAGAGTTCCAGCTTTGGGGTCTATCTGAAAGGGGGTTCCCTCGTCTAAAAAATAGCTGATGTGAGCATTTGCTCCCTCGTCCAAATCGGTGGCGGTTATTTGCAAGACGCTAGAGCCGACGGCAGCATCCTCAAACACGTTCGTCTGATATTGATCCTGATCGAACGCAGGCGGGTTGTCGTTGATATCTTGAATCGTGACGTTTACCTGCAGATAACCAAACTTTTTGGGTTCACCTTTATCTTCCACTTGGATGAGGAGCTGGTAGAAGGGAGTAATTTCTCTATCCAACCCCCCCGTGGACACGAGATGCAGAAACGCGCCCTCGCCGCTCGGGTTGACGGTGATGTCCAGGCGAAACCTCCTCTGCTCGTTCCCGCTCACGATACGGTACGTCGTGTGGTCGACCCCGTTACTCCCGATGTCGGCGTCCGTGGCCGTGTCGAGAATCACCTGCCGCCCGCTGCTCGCGTCCTCTTTAAACGACACTACGATCGACGCGTCGGGAAACACGGGCGCGTTGTCGTTCATATCCAAAACCGCGATGCGAACTTCGGTGGGGTACGTCGGCTGACTGGAAAGCACCACCACGTTAATGATGTTGCTGGGAAGAATCTCTCGGTCGATCACGGAGGACGTGTAAATAACGCCCGTCGTGGCGTTTATGGAGAAAAGTTTGTGGTGTTCGCTGAATCTGTACGTAAAGGTGGGCTTGGTTTCGATCGTGCCCACATAAGTACCAACCGGCTGCTCTTCGCGAACTTTAAACTCCTGCCGAACCTGACTGGATACAGAACGCCTCGATAAAGTCCATAAGATGAATAGGATGAGGTAAAAAGTGTCCAGAGATCTCCCCGAAAGCGCCATTATGATAAATCCAGTCAGGATTTTCCCGAACCTGATACATTCACCTCACATTCAAAACATCATAACCTCGGGAAAAAACTTCTTCGAACTTCATCAAAAGTTGCAATAAAGTCTTCTTACCGCTAATATTTCCAAAGCTATATCCTCGCAACGACTTTTTAACTTTCCACGGGAGAGAAAAGGGTCACGGCTGAGGTAAAATCCTGTCAAGATTCATCCAGCAAAACTCGCAGCGTTCCTCTCACGAAAATGAAGATGATGATGGACTTTCCATTGTGCAAAAAACTGAAAACAAAGTCTCAATAAATCCTCACAAACACAGGGCAAATTTATCCTGAAGGGAATAAAAGGAATTCCGGTGTGATGTGTCGAGTCTGAACTGGGATGTCCCGCAGAATAACGGTGACAAAACTTCACTTTACTGCCCTCACTGAGAACAAAAGCCCGAGCTGCGAAAACACCCGCCCTCATGTTCCCCTATTGGTCCTCTGTGTGTGAACACGCCCCGCTCTTACTCCCTGTTCTATTGTAAACTCTGCGAGTCTGGTGCTCATTGGAGGCGGGTCATGTCAATCATCTCACTGAGCGCTCCAGGTATTGAATGTACCGTTAGGCGCTTATAATAACACGAACCCCTACACGTATTTATTTACACACGAAACTTGCTGTGAACGCGTTTAAAACCAATTTTCAACATTTTTGGACACATTTGAAGACACAGAGGGATGCGTTATTTGTAAAAATAAAATACAAAAATAAACTAACCCTCTCTCTTTCGCTCAACAGCTATTGCTCAGGCTTTTGTGGAAACTAGTTACTTTGCATCAGCACCTATTGTATTATTTCTCTTGTATGACAAATCTCTTTATTGCTCCCTGAGGTCTCTGTAAGTCGCTTTGGATAAAAGTGTCTGCTAAATGACTAAATGTAAATTATTACTTTTCAGATCCTTTTGTTGCTGTGGTCAGGGATACTTAAATCATAAAAAGCTGTATTTTTTCCCCACACATATTTTCTTCAGAATAAATTGTGTATTTTGGTATATTTCAAGAATTGATTTGCATGGTTTAAATTCCACTATATATGAAGTTTATCGTGCTCGTCTAAAAACGAGTTTAAAAAACTAGTTCAATTAAACATTAGATCAGAATCCACAGTTTATCTGTGAAGTGTCTCTAGAGTTTATTTTGCAGAATAAAATGGTAGAAGTGCCATCTACCGGTGATATAAAGTAGTTTAAAGTTCAATTTACAAAATAAATCAAGTCAATGTTGGTATATTGCAATTGTTAAAACAAATCTAAAATAATATTGATAAATAACTTCTAAGGTTTACATGTGTGTCTTTCGGGTTTAGATGCACAGGTCGAGCGGCAGACAGAGTCACATTAATGCCGATCATCTGCTGTGTCTCCTGACCTCATTCCATTAATCTCTCTGTGTCCAATCACACTGTGTTATTCTGTTTGTGCAGATCTTTTAATTGGCTTCGAAGCCTTGATGTTTCTCTTTAATCAAAACAGTCTGTTGTCTAAGATCGGGCTAATTTTAACCCATTAATGCAGCATTCATGTTCCACTGACCTAGTTTAAAAACACACACGCATATATGCATTCAGGGAGAATTTATTAAGCCCCTTTATTATACGGCTACTTACCACATGAGACTAATTTTTACCGAATGCCGTTTAGTTTCGGTTTTAAGGTAAAAACGACGTTTCAAATGTCACGAACAGGCTATTTGGTTTATTCAATTGTAAATATAATGTAAAATATAATGTCATATATGTTATTAAAAGACATATTTGTATTTCATTTTTCAAAAAAAACTTGTCAAAATGATTGGCTGCATCCGGGTTACCGTGTGTTATTACTTTGAGCGGTTGTTATCTTGGAATAATGAACCTGCCAATGTCACAACTGGCCAATCAGAATCAAGCATTCAAACTAGCAGCGTAATAAAATAAAATAAAAGCGCACTGGGGGGCAAGAGGTGAGCAAATAATTAAATCGTAATTTACTCAGAAACAAATATATATTATAATGCAATGTAAGTCACTTTGGATAAAAGCGTCTGGTAAATGGGTTAATGTTAATGTAAATAGTTTAAGTAAAAGATTGTGTTCAGGAAATATGTTAAATTCATAAATTTCATTCGTCTTATATTTTGACATTTTTGTCCAAACAGAAACTGACCATTTCTTAAAATAAAGAGACAAATGTTCCTCACTATTTAGTTTGGTAGATGAATTAAACATGTCTAAACCGTGTGACCCATAGAACAACATCACTGACAAGCGACCGCAGTATTCTCATACACAAACATCACAACACAAGCTCTCTCACAAATCTGTCTTAATAACACAACACCGGTGTTATACAGCAGAGAGAATGATGGTCAATATACTGAATCAGTCCCTTTACAAATGACATCGGAGGAGAATATACGACTGCTTGCTTAACACGCATTCAAGTTTTAAATTGTCATTTTTTTATCTTGGACTTTCCCTTGGACACACAGATTCTTTCTCTCTCTCTCTCTCTCTCTCTCTCTCTCTCTCTCTCTCTCTCTCTCTCTCTCTCTCTCTCTGAATGTTCCTCTGTTCTCTCTCTTTTCCATGCCACATAGGTTGTGTCTCTCAGGGGTGAAGTTTCTCTCCTACATTAAATCAACTGAGAGTCTGAGCACAGTTGACTACAGATATATGACATCACAGGTGAATAAAATACTCTACACTACAGTAAGACACTGTTCACAGAGAGCAGAGGGACATCTCTTCAGTCTGTCTGTGCACTGGACGTTAAAGTGATGCATGTGTAAATGCATGACTGTTTTATGCACAATATCAAAGCATCAACATTAAGAAAGCATAAGATTGAAGAAGTATCGCGTACTCTCGAGAATAGCACAGCACTAAAACAATGACTCTGTGTGTATATTTACATTTACATTTAGGCATTTGGCAGACGCTTTTATCCAAAGCGACTTACATTGCTTTATCCTATACATTTTACATAGGTATTTGCAATCCCCTGGGATCGAACCCACTACCTTGCACCACTGAGCTACAGGAAAGCTGATAGACATGTGCAAACTGTCCATGACTGTTGTATGTTTACTGTAGAGGGCGGCAGATGTCTCTTATCTGCTGTCAGAGGTGATACACCTGGGTCTCGTTTATAAAGTGTTGCGTTGAAACTGTTCTAAATTTGATTTTACGACCATTTCTGTGTGATTCATAGAACGAACGTACGCACAGAGAACGCGCGCACGCCTCTTTATCAGATGTGCAATCTATACATCGCAAATGGTCGTAAAATTTCGCGCAGCTGAACAGTTTCAAATCTCCGTTTTTAATGATGTCTTATAAATGTCATTGATATATAATAGAGCACCTGTCACCGCCAAATCCTTTACGTGAATGACTTATATTTCAATAAACATGCAGCACTGGGACAATCAAACGCGCGTGACCCTTGCGTGGCGCAACGTCAAAGTCCGTTTTTATAAATGTGAACCTTGCCATGGGTTTTTGCGTATACATTTAATCATTTAGCAGACGCTTTTATCCAAAGAGACATACAGAGAGTTAAGGGAGCAATAAGTCACAGAAAAGCAAAAATATCACAATAGGTGTTATACAAAGTTACTAGTTTCAACTAGTGTACGCACGCTTTACAATCAGATCTGTGAGTATAGCCACGTTTTATTAACGAGGCCCCTGCAGATCTACAGTCAGAATTATCTTTATATTGACATTTAGTTACTAAAGAATGGATTTATGTGTGAAAGAGTTAAGAGTCAAACTCAGCATTTAATCAATAAATCACTGGTGTGATGCTCCAAATACAGATACGGAGGTGTTTCTTTCTTTATTAGTCCCACAAAAAAACATTTACCTAACAAATGGACTGTTCTGCATTACAGCTACGACGAGTTTATCAAACATTTCCTTTGTCTACGTTATATCATTCTGTATAAGAGAATACAAACACGATATATCCAAATAAAAGCACAGACAGAAGAGAACGCTGCTAAAATGAATGATTAATATAATATTAACCATGAAAAGAAATACATGCTTGAAGAATCTAACCACTTTCTGTTTTTTCCAATAGCATCTGTCTGCAGACGAGATGCACTGCACTCGTCACATGCACTCTCAGCCGCGCATGCGCACTCGTCACATGCACGCTCAGCCGCGCATGCGCACTCGTCACATGCACGCTCAGCCGCGCATGCGCACTCGTCACATGCACGCTCTAACGTATTTCACGAGGTGAACTGTAAGATTCTATTAATAAAATGTAAAGGTTACTGCTTTTTAAGAGTACCGTGAATACTGGTGGTTCGGGTCAAGGCCAGGTATTTATTATAATTATAGCTGAAATACATTACTGAACATCTACACTAATAATGAAAATACATTACTAAATAAAACCTTTTCTTGTACACGTATTCTTCCGGCCTAAAATTATAAACAAACACACATATATACATAAATGTCTCATTCTACAATAAACAGGTGCTTGTTAATCAATGGTTTAATTATAAAGTTTTATTATGTATACATACTATACTAAATTGAGACAGAAATGAAAATCATTGTGATGTGTATAATATTCTTTTATTTTTGTTTCGTTATTTTATAGGGTTCCAACGATTCACTGTGAGCCGATTGAAAATCGATTATAATGTGTGACGATTCAAATCGGTTGAGGTGTGAACTGAATGGAAATACATTTTTAAACAGCAGGGCCTCCATGTTCACTGCAAAACTAAACGTGGACTTGCTGATATTTCGTAAAAATGCCTAAAAATCCAAGAAAGGCCCAGACAGTATTAGTTTGATTATATAAAAATAATTATTATAATATTAATTTGTTTTAAAATTGCAGTTTAGTTTTGTTGTTTGAAATAAACCATAATGTATTATACAAAGAAACGTGAAGCATTTAAGAAATAATACAAGGGAAGTTGTTCATTTTGTAAAAATAAATCTTGAATAAATCGCATCGTGATCTGAGTGAATCGTTACATCCCTATCATATTAAATAATGTTGAGTAACACATTGTCTAAAAAATAACTATATAGTGCAGGTCACCTACAAACTTTCCTGTGAGTTTTCAAGCAACGCTACAAAATTAATTTAGATAACGTTAGTTCTTCAATAAATTACTGTATGAAGAACATGTATCGTTAACCAAGTATCATAGATGCGATATATCTGGTATCATTGATTATAAGGATTAAGTAAGTTTTCGAAAACATTATCTTATATATTAAAACAATACTTTTACATCTGTCTAATACTGTATGAATGAAATCAATATACTTACAACATTCGTCTGATAATGTTAAAGAACGTTTTCGATTACATTTGTCAAATAATTCATAATAACACTTTTAATTCGACTTAATATTGTATGAGAATAAATAAATAAATTGAATATTGAATAAATATACTTAGAATTGGCCTGTAGGTGCATTGAATTCACACACGTGTCTAATAGTGCATTTGTTGGAGTGCGCATGCGCGGCTGACAGTGCAGCTGGCCTGAGAGTGCATCTGGGGTGCTTCTCAATATCCCTCCTCGTCTCCTCGCTCCTCTCTCCTCCATCCTATGACCCGGAAACCGATCGAGCTCAGCCATATTGAAGGACATCTCAATTCTCTAGTTGCACCGGGAGGAGTCGAGGAGGGAGGAGGCTTCCAGAGGAGTCATGAGCGAGGACACACAGGTGTATCTTATGCGGAAGTGTTTTGTTGCCTAAACGTGACGCACGTATACATTCTCCTCCCACTTCACATCTGCTCCAAGTGCTAACCATGGTACATTCAAACACACATAAATGTGAGTATTAATCAAAAAGTTATTGTAACTGTATGTTCTTTTTTGACAGTGCCTTTAATTTCGATGTATAAAGTTTTCTTTTCAGCACAGTTTTAATTATTTTATTATAATCATTATTGTTTACATGTACAAAACACAATGTATGTGAAATCACCACAACAATAATTCATTAATAATAACTGGTAAAAAAATAAGAACAAATGTGGTATTTTGTGGAGGTTGAAACGGTTACAATATAAATAATTCTATCTTATGTTCAAGAATCCCGATGTTCAAGCTAAATCCAGCGGTGTAGAGTCATCATTAGTGGATGACGCTGTGAAGTGACGTTAAAGAGCGAGTATATATCATTTCACCTGCTTCTATTCCTCCGTCCTTGAGTCTTTTCCTCTCTTCCTTCTCTCGCATCCTGAAGAGGTGGAGCTGAGACACGAGGAAAGGAAACGAGGACGCACAAATAAGAAATGAGAAGCACCCCTGGTCTGCAGACAGACCCTTCTCGTTTTTTGAAGGTTGAGAACTCGCGGTGCTGTGACGTCATACGCACATCGGTCTACGCACTGCACAAAAGGTCGAGGACGCACATTAGCAAAACACCGCGATAGTGCAAACTACCCAGAGCCCGCCCACCGGTCACGTTTATAACCGAGCTTCTGCCTTCACGTGCTGTCGGAACTATCGGAAATATGAGTTTCCGAGCTAAAAATGGTGCATGAACGTCCTCTGGTGTCGCGCTGGGATGTTGGGAAATAATCTTGATACCCGAATTCCCGAGATGGGCGGGACTTACACAGTCAACATGGCGGATAGGAGAAGGGTTCCTGCTGTGACAGATTTGATTTATTTGTTTTTGATTTAAGATTTAAATAACTTTTTCCCAAGACACACACAAGCATAAATCTGGCGTCCTGCATCAGACAATCAGAGGTGGGAATTAACACATTTCCGAGAGCAAGTGAAGGCAGCTTGAACAGAATCTGAAGTACAGTTGATATGAGATCTAATTGTTGGTCAAGAAGATGTAAGAAGTTATTTGAAATGCGTCCATCTATAGAATCACTAATAATCAATAAGCTTTTATGAGATTCCCCACTTTCTCATCTTCATTCAGTGACCGGTGAGATGCAGCAGGGGGCGCCATGAGCCCACTCATGAAAACATGAGTAGTTTTAGTAAGCAGCCCATGTCAC
>JAPMJR010000033.1:316214-331214 GCA_029783895.1 Triplophysa bombifrons | reverse complement strand
TCTCCAGACACAAACAACTTGACATGTACAAAATGAATGAACGATGTTCATATCTATTGAGTGATGTTATTCAGATCTGCAACACCTCTTACACGGTACATGTTCACAAATGATGCCGTTAACCAAGACGTGTGCAATTATAAACATTATAAACATTATAAACATTACAGTCGTACTTATGTAAAAATCATGATTTTAGCACAGATGTGTACCGCAGTACCTCCTGTGAACTGAATGAAGATGAACACATGAAACTCTCTTTCCTTCAGTTTAAAACCTCAGACATCCCCTCACACACAAACACACACACACCGTCACAGACGCTTTACATGAGAAAACATGAACACAAGTGTGTGTGTGTGTGTGTGTGCATCTTGACTTAAGATTCTGTCTGTCTGAATGTTCTGATGCCTGCAGACAAAACTCCCTAAAAACAGCTAAACTGTGTCCTCACACACGCGCACACACACACGCACACGCACACACGCGCACGCACACACGCACACACACACACACACACACTCACACTCACACACACTTGAAGGCGTCTCTTCACACACATCCTCATTGTCTCTGTCTGCATCCTGTCTCCACAGATTTTGATTTCTCTTCCAAACTCACACACTATTATCACAACTGTCAATCTTGAGATGACAATCATTATTTTTGATATATTGTGTGAAACTATTGTCAACACACTTTACTGATTTAACAAACAAACCTCTTTAGACTTCAGTGAATCCAGATGCTTTGAGTCAAATGTGATGTGGAGCACAAAATACAAAAGAATTATTATAAGCTTTACATATACTGACATATTTACACATATAATGAGTGTTTTACAGCTGGTATATATATATATGTGTGTGTGTGTGTGTGTGTTTGTGTACCTGCAGCAGCTTTTGTCGTTCAGCTCTTCACCCTCATGACTGCAGTTTTCTGTGTTTATGAGATGTTGAGCTGTCGTCAGGAGATCTCACATCAGAACATCCACCGCAGCTGCAGTGACATCATTACACCACACACAGACACGTACGCACACACACAACCTGCATAAAGAACACAACAGAATCACACTATTAGAATCTATTGATCTATGTCACAGCAGAACAATTAAAGGAATAAAACCACACAATAAACACAACATCTGTCATCAGCCTCATGGTGTTACCTTCACAATACATGCAGCACAAGACTGAATGAATGATGAAACACATCTCACACATTCTGCTGAAGAAACAAACACACACAGGTCTCATTCTCACTCTGTGTTTGTGAGTCATGAAGGTTCGTGAGTGTTTCTGAAATCTGTTCTCATCGTGAATCACAGATTTCATTGACTTTACATCCAGTCACAACACTCCTTTAGTCATGTTATCGGTGTGTGTTTGTGTGTGTGTGTGTGTACTCTCACACCTCTGGATCAAACCTGTCAGAAGATTTTTTCAACACAATGACATGCTGTCGGTTACTTACACAAGCAGATCAAACGCTAGCAGGTTCAGTCCAGATCACATCTGAAATCTAAAACAAATTAAGATCATGATACAAATGAATCAGACCGAGTCACCCTGACATGTTCTATATATTTATATTAAGGATTCTGGAGCATTTCAACAACACTCATGAAATGTGTAACATTGAGGATCTGTTCTTCACATCATTCTAAAAACACAAACCTCAAAAACATCTGATCTTACTCAATTCTTTATCATATCAGTTGTCAGGTCAGATCTTATGACAAATGTCACTTTGGGACTTAATTGCATAATTAGTTTTCATGCTTATATAAAGGCAAACATTACACGTTAGTTATAAATGCATTCATTTCCTCTTTTTATCTTCCGTCAGGTGATAAAATACCTCAAGGTCCTCAGAAAAATCTCTTGATGTTTCTTTAACTCTTATGAGTAACAGCAAATGGCACACATGGAGAAGAAAAGTCACATGGACAGATGAACTGCTTTGGCAGAAAGGCAGATATGTTTTATTAAGCACTTTATATGTCAAATAATGGAGCTCAATATAGCAGAAGAAATTTCAAATGTAAATGTTTTCAATGTGAATAGTCTGCTTGAGTTTAACTTCAGGTTCAGAAGTGAAGACGAGAGAAAGAAAGAAAACAGATGGCTTGAGATTACTGAATACTGTCCAGGGTCCTCTCTCTCTCTCTCTCTGAAACACAACCACGGACGAGAGAGCACACACAGATGTCGTCTCACCGTTTTAACTTTGGCTTGAAGAGAACAGATTTCAACCCCAGTCCTAAAACACAAATCTTCCTGCCGTCTGCTGCTCGACATGAGTTCAAAATAACGTTTGCATCTGAAATCCCTGACACAAGCTTCCGTCTCTGAGAACTCTGCATTTAGCACCGAACTCAATACACAGTTTAAATATGTAAATAAAGCAACAGAAAAATACACAAACAATAACAAAACAGGTCCCACAGGGACTAAATGATGAAGTGAAGGAGGAGGATCTCTTCTGTATCACCACAAACACTCAACACATGAGATAAGATCTTCCACGCTCAGGCCAAATCAAATGAGAAAAACTAAACAAAAGCAAAACATAGCACCTTGATACTATCCGAAAGCACACACAACCGCTCTTTTACCAATCGTCATAATGAGAAAATCATCTTCTGCATACAGAAAGTGAAGTCTGTGTTTAGATCTCCAGAAAGATTCTTTTGAATTCTGACATTCATACACACTCAATTTGAAGAATGTTGCAGTTTGAAGTTTATTTTGTTGTGGCGTCTATAATCCATGAATATTTGAATGTGGAAAATGTTTTACAGAACTTACGGCTATTTTCAATGAGAATCTAATAAGAATGACATTTCTTTACATTACGATGAGAATTTGTCACAATGCAGAACATCTCAGTCGCCCTAAACACAGACTACATTTAAAACTGATCTATATACATTGATTTTGAGTGAAAAACGTTAGCGTGAGATTTATATGAATATTGAATGACTCAAAATAGAATGTTTGTCAATGTACTCCAGTGGCACATCGCTGTCAGTTTGAACGTACGCAGGCCGAGACAAAACAAACATAAAACACAAACGTACAGCCGTTTCTGAACATAATTCTGATAGGAACGACGCATCAAAAGGCAAAAAATACAATTTAGGTCAAAAAAGAAAGAAAATGTAGAAAAGGGAGAAAGTGCATCCACTGCCTTTTAAATAATAAAGCTTTAAATTAAAAGCGTCCGTGTGCATCATGATCATCATCGTCAGGCACAAGTTTCCACCACGCCACCTGATGACTCCTTCACTTCTCTCACGCTGCTTTCTTCTTCTTTACACCAACCACAGTCCATGAAAGCATTTGCTTTGGCACAGTCTCTTTCTGAATGAGGCGTAAGGATGAAGACATCTGAAAGAGCAACAGAACTACTCGAGTCAGTGTTTGGTTTAGTTCAGGGTACATACAGGAAATAATCATTGTCAATGGTTTTCAAACAAAAATCAGCTCACACAAATTCACAAATTCTCTCGTCATTGAGTTACCCTCAGCTTGTTCCAAACCTGTCTAAATGTCTTTGTTCTGCTAAACACAAAGGAAGATATTTGAAAGACGGTCAGTAACCAAACAGATCTTATCCCCCATTGACTGCCATAGCAGGGAAGATAAATACTTTGGGAGTCAGATGTGTTTGGTTACTGACATTCGTACAAATATCTTCTTTTGTGATCAGCAGAAGGAAATTGATACAGATGTGGAACAATATGAGTGTGAGTAAATGTTTTTAGGTGAACCAACCCTTCAAGGAAGAAAAGAACAGATGAAACAGTCCATCCTCACCAGTTATAACGGCGTCTCTTTCTTACAGTCTGATCCTTCAATCTGCAGCTGTAGGGCTTGTTTCAAGCTTATTTCAGTCTCTGCTATTTGGTAACTGTCTAAGAGGTCCTGATGTCCTCTGCCTGGAACTGTTCTGGGGACCGAAACCCTCCCCAGAAACACCTGGTGTCCGTGCAGATGATAGTTGGGATTGGTCAGTATGCCGTTCCTCTTTTTCTCAGCACAACTCTGATGTGAGTGAATGTAAAACTGCTCGTGCGCTTGAGGACAGTCCAGAGAACTGGACTTAGCCATTAAAATCTCACACTGTGGATCTTTCAGTGCGATGCCGGACACCGGCTTACTGAGGCCAAGTTTCTTGTCAAACTGAGTCAGCTCGTACTCCACAACCTGAGAGCCGTTCTTGGACTTTTTCTTCTCACCAGACGTTCCTTTGTTTGAGCAGCCGTAGCCGTTCTTGGAGGCGTTAGTGGACTTGAGACCTGGTTTTATGTGGCTCCAGTCGAACTCTGCGGTGGGAGAACCCGGCTGAGTGCTGACAGATCTGGTGGTGGAAGATGGAGAAACGATGGACTGACGACTGCGAGGCAGCGAATGCTGTTGGATCTGCTCAATGAAGGAAAGAGCGTGGACGCTGTCGATGGGAACGGTCTGGGCTGTGGCAGTGGATGAAGTGGTCCTCAGTGAAGAGTTCTTTGAACTTTTGAGGGAGTTGTTGGAGAGAGAGGACTTCTGCCTGTCCACCGTTGAGTCCGGTGACTCTGACGGAGAGCTGAAGGCACGGATGGGTCCGTTGGATCGGCAGCGGTCTCCAGCTCCCGTGCTTCCAGAGCTGCTGGACTTTATAGTGAGAGACTGAACTTTGGCACTTACTGACGCCGGCGTTTGTTGCTCAAGCGTGTGAATGGGAGACGGGTTGCAGCCGTTCAGACTTGTGCCGCCGTATTTTTCCAAGAGTTTAGTGATGGACGTGTGACCGCCTTTGGCCGCCACTCTCATGGCCGTTCGGCCAAACTGATCGGCGTGATTGGGATCTGCACCGTGTTCTAGAAGAATCTGAACCACATCGACGTGTCCTTCCTGAGCGGCGATGCAGAGAGCGGTGGCACCCTGGTTACACGTGTGGTCTACGCCAGTGCCACTGTCGATCAAAATCCGAACAACTTTCACATGACCCTGCCAGGCTGCAGACTGGAGAGCAGATCTCTTTTCATTATCACACGAGTTCACGTCAGCATGATTGTTGATCAACAGTCTGACCATCTCTAGGTGTCCCTGCCAACATGACACGTGCAGCGCTGTCCTTCCTTCTGTGTCACTGGCCTCAGCGTTGGCTCCATTTTCCAGAAAGTACTCTGCCATGGCCAGCTGATTCTCAAGAGCCAGGATGTAAAGAGTCGGACGGCCATCCGCGTCCTTGAAGTCAATATCAGCCCCGTGACTCAGCAACAACTCCACGATATCCCTGTGTCCCTCCAGCGCTGCAACTCTGAGAGCGTTTCTCCCATCGTACCCTCGCTGGTCCAGAGATGACTCGGTCTCCAGCAGGATGTGCAGGCAGTCATAATGACCCTCTTGAGCAGCTAAAATCAAAGGCATGCGTCCATCATTGTCAATTTCCGAGCAGCGGGCGCCTTGTTCGATGAGCGCATCACACACTTGTCTGTGTCCCTCAAAAGCTGCCATGTGTAGCGGCGTCCAGCCCGCATCATCTCGATGGTTTTCATCCAGTCCTCTGTCCAGCAGAGTTCTCACCACCTCCACGTTCCCCTGTGCAGACGCAATGCTCAGGACGGTCCTGCCTTCACTGTCAATACTGTCCACCGCCGCGCCCCAGAAAAGCAGCGTGTTGACAACAGAAGCGTGTCCCATAGACGCCGCGGCGAGCAGAGGAGTTCTCCCATTGTTATCAGTGTGATCCACATCCGCTCCTCCTTCTAGAAGCAGATCTACAACGTCCACGTGGCCTTCGTAGGCAGCCACCAGCAGCGGCGTCATACAGTCTTTGTCGCAGTGGTCCACCTCGGCTCCGCGGTCAATCAGTAAGCTCACGACAGCGCCGTGACCCTTGCTGGCGGGCACACAGAGAGCGGCTACAGACAGTGCGGTCCTGCCATCCACGTCCTGGTGGTTCACCTCGGCCCCGTGACCCAGCAGATGCTCCACGATCTCTCTGTGACCCATGTAGGCCGCAGCGATCAGTGCAGTTCGTCCTTCATTATCGGCCTTGTTGACTTCAGCTCCGTGCTGTAGAAGATTGAGGACGATGTCTTCATGACCTCCCCAAGCGGCCGCTCTCAGAGCTGTCCTGCTGTCTGCATCTGCGCAGTCCACCCTGGCGCCTGCGTACAGGAGCGCGGACACCACCTCCGAGTGACCTCCCCAAGCCGCCGACCTAAGGGCAGTCCAGCCGTCGTGGTCAGTGTGGTTGATGTTAGCGTCGCAGCCGATGAGACAGTTGACTACCTTGGTGTGACCCTGTCTCGCAGCAAGAGTAAGCGCCGTCTGTCCGTGGTTGTCCTTCAACTCCATGTCTGATTTTCTGGAGATGAGGAGGTTCACCACATCCAGATTTCCACTGTAGGCAGCATTGGCTAACAGAGTTCTCCCGCTGGAGTCGGTTTGATCGAGGGACGCTCCGTTATCCAGCAGAGTCCTGATGGAGTCCTCGCGTTCAAGGGCCTGCTGCACGATACATGAAGACCGATCATCTTCACTGCTGACGTGAGCACCTGCTTTGACCAGCAGTTGAAGGACTTCCTGCTCCTTGGGTATGGAGGTGGACAGCGAGTCTTTAGCGGGCGTGCCGTTCCACACCATCCACAGAGCGAGATGAAACGGCTCGATCTTCAGGTTGGAGTTGATGAGATAATAGGCGAACTCCTGCACCTCTAGCGGTTTAAGCTGCTTGGCTCTGCACGTGTAACTCATAGCCATCATACGATGTCCTTCGGCTGCATTGCAAAGGTACTTTTGTGTGCAGTGTTTAACATCCAGGAGCCATTCTGCGAAACTGTAGTGAAACAAGATCTTGTGTTGGCCAGTCCATTGACAAGCAGCTTGGAGAGAATGTCTGTCCTTCTTCTGAAAGTCCTCCATGGTCAGAGTGGTGTTTTTAGTCCAGACGGCGTGATAGAGCTCTCGGACGGTCAGCGGCCTGCAGGCAGACAGAATCACGTTGAGGATGGGCTGGACTTTGGCGAACTGCTTTCTAACA
This sequence comes from Triplophysa bombifrons, assembly GCA_029783895.1. NCBI lineage: Eukaryota > Metazoa > Chordata > Actinopteri > Cypriniformes > Nemacheilidae > Triplophysa > Triplophysa bombifrons. The sequence continues at coordinate 324,173 of JAPMJR010000033.1, read as the reverse complement.
AACAGTCTCTGCAGAGCCACAGGTAGAGTCCGTTCAGAGTGCCAGGGATGTCTCGAATCTCCCGAAGCATGATGAAGTTTTCCCACCACTCCGTCCAGAACGCGCTCAAGGTACAGGAAGCACCCGCTGCCTTTTGATGTGAAGTTGGTTCAGCATCTCAGCCGTCTCCTTGGTGAGGTGTTGCCGCAGCGCCTCCTCCTGGTCCAGCCGGTGCAGTATGTACTGCTGCACGTCTTTGACTATGTAAGCCTTCCGCAGGTCATCCAGACTGATCTTTCGAAAACCTGCCAAAAAGAACAAAGAGATGAAGGCTGATTAGTTTATAGGCTACACACAAGTTTGAATGCTTATGATGTGACAGAATAAAACAATGGATTGTTTAAAGTCACCATGCAATCAAACACAGTGTTGCAGTGATGATTATAAATAATTTATCCATGCACATTATCATTTTATCAAATTCATCTTCACTTGTAATCTTTAAATCAAAAACATCAAGCTCCTCTCTCCCTCTCAACAACTCTTCACCTCATGATGGTAACAACAAAAAGAGGTAGGACTATACTCGCTATCCAATCGCCGGGCATCTATAGCCGTCCCTCCAGCACAATCTTACAACCAACCAATCAAATGAGAAGTGTAAAACAAAGCCCCCGCCCTGCATTTTTTTCTAATTTCAGAAGCCGTTCACTCAGATACACGTCACGATACAGAAAAGAAGACAATCGATACTTCCGTTTAATGGTGACTTTAAGACAAGAGATGTTTTCTGTGTCAGAACTAGGCCACGTCTGTCACCTGTGGGGTATATTACAAGCTTCATATATACTGTAATGTTCACACAACTGAGCAGAAAACAGCTTCAAATCTGAGACAACGAGCCTGTTTAACAGAGGACCCAAAGGAAAAAACAAGCAGATTTCATTACAGTTCTCATGAACTCATGAAGGTCAAAGAAGAAAAGAAAGACCCTGAACTTCCGTTCACATACCTCTTAAAGGGACAGTGCACCCAAACATTTAAATTCTGTCATCCTTTGCTCACGCTCATGTCATTTCATACCTGTATAAATGATTTTGTTAGGATGAACCACAAATAAAGATATTTGGAAGAATGTTAGTCATTTTCAGTTCTAGTTCTCATCAGTGACTACCATAGTAGGAATATTGAATTGGTAGTCAAAAGTGCCAGAGAACTCTAAATTGTTCAAAAATATCTTATTATGTGTTTCAACCTAACACTGATACCTGAATGAATGCTTTATAAACCCCCTTGCGATCTCGGCAGCTTTTATTCTTTGTCTCTGGTGGCTTCAAGCCTCGAGGCGACGGTCGACAGCTGAGTGAAATTGAACCCCACAGCGTGAGAACACACCTGTGGAAAATCATCCCACCTTCAGTCATGTGTCTCTTCTTCTCTCACATGCCATTGGCTGTCATTATAAAGTTAACATCTAACATTCACTTGAGTGGAACACACTGCTGACTAGTGGATATCATCAACATCTGCCCCCGCTCTTACCCCTCGGCCCCGCTCCGGGGTTGTTTTTGTCATTCCTGGGGTATTTTCCATGACCTGTCCCACAGGATATCATTCATTTGTGACGCGTCTGACCAACAGCCCTTCAGCCCAGCTATTCAAAACACTCAACCGTCTCCATGTGCGACTCCAAATGAAGGAAATAGAACGAGTGAAAGAGGAAGAGGCCTTGTAGGGAGACTGAAAATGGGCCAGTGGAACAGATGACCCAAATAAATCCTTAAGCCAGCGGGCCTACACAGAACCAACTCATCTGCTCAAGACACGTTTGCTTTGGAACACTGACACCAGTTCACATGCTTTAAAAACTCTTTCAATTCAAACATCATCTGGAGCATTTAAAGACACCAGAATTCAACCAGAATTAAAAAAAATCATCCTCATGTCCTGTATGAGTTTCAGAGAAGAACAACACTGACTTCCATTATATAAACACAAAACCACTGAGACATTTCTCAAAATAACCTCTTTTGTGTTTCCACTCAAAACTGCGTAATAAATGAAGACAGAGTCTTGATTTTTGGATGAAGTATCATCTTCATTCAGATCTTCTCATAGATCTCATAGACACTAATATCTATGTTTTTTACTATAGTGAATGAGTAAATGCCACATTATACTGAATTTTTTTTCATGTGGGCAAAAATATTACTATTGTATCGTACAAAATAAACTGAATCCAGAAAATGTAAACAAAAATGTAAACAAATGGAAACACATCGAGTCTCATTTCGACTTGAACCACTGGCGAGGGTTTAAGGAACTGTTACGACTTTTCCAGTAACAGGGTTGAGATGTCTCATCTGGCTCTGTCCTGAATGTTTCCACTGAGGAAAATCTTAAACTTCACACCAGGATTCACTAAACACAGCCGAGGGCCGAGATCAAGCTCCTCGACTAATCACATCATCTCAATCTGACTCTGTGTCTCACCCATTATATTCTCACACCACTCGTGTAGCTTCTGTTTCAACTCTTCCTCCTGAGGTCTTCTCAGTTGTCACTCGTGAAGTAAGAGAATCTCACACGTCTCCTCTAGAGCATCCACAGACACCTCAAACATCATCTGGACTTGATCTATGACCATCAGAGGACTAATGATGATGGGCTCTCTGAACTCAGTGTCTGTGCGTGTGGTGATGGTTGTGCATGAGTGAAACATCAAGCGGGTCTACATTTGCAAACACGTTTGTAATTATGTGAACGAAGCTTCTTACCAAAGAGAGCAAAGCTTCTAAAAATATACTTGGAAGATGAAGAGAGTGTGTGTGTGTTTCCATCCAAACCCAACGTTCACATTACACGCACACACACACACACACACGCACACACACGCACACACACGCACACACACGCACACACACGCACACACACGCACGCATGAGAGAGCTGGATTACTCACACACACAATCATTGAACACAAGAGTAAATCATGTACAGACGTGTAACAGAAGAACATTCACTTCACTTCTGACCGATTGATGTTGGATTAACTACACAAACACTTACCACACAACATGACATCTGCTTTAACTGTAGCCTCAGAGTTTTCTCTACACACAATCTCATATCATACATGACTCAAATAACACGTGATGACTGATATTGTCTTCATACTGCGAACAAACAATCACCAGATTCTGCTCGAAACTCCACCATAGCAGCAGTGCTGAGCGATTGTGATCGTGTTATCCTGCATCACTGATGTCTCCACAGACAGATACCAGACCATAATCCATAATAAAGGAAAATACGTGTTATGATTATAATGTGATGTAGGCTTTAGCGTGAGGGTTCATGTCCATATGCTCAAGCAGTCAGTTTCAGAGACAGAATTTTGTAAAGGCTGTTTTATATGGTCAGTTGATGAGCTGCTGTTTTCTGCCGGTCGCTGCACAGATAGAGCGAGAGAAAGATGCGTCTGCAAAGCAAAACCTCACGCTAGCGGAGCTGGACCGACCATACATGTTTCTACTGCAGAAACGCTGTTGTTCATGTACACACGTGACCTGATGAATGAAGTCACAGCAACACTTGTGTGTGCGCGTGGCACACCTGTGTGTGTGTGTGTGTGTGAGAGTGAGAGTGAGAGTGAGAGAGAGAGAGAGAGAGAGAGAGAGAGAGAGAGAGAGAGAGAGAAGAGAGAGAGAGAGAGAGAGACAGAGAGAGAGAGAGAGAGGACAGAGAGACAGAGAGAGAGAGAGAGACAGAGAGACAGAGAGACAGAGAGACAGAGAGAGAGAGAGAGAGTGAGAGTGAGAGAGGAGAGAGATGAGAGAGAGAGAGAGAGAGAGAGAGAGAGAGAGAGAGAGAGAGAGAGAGAGAGAGAGAGAGAGAGATGAGGAGCATTGTGAAGTTCAGGGCTGAGTGTATTTTTACTGCAGTTTGACCTGGGATTCTACAGACACACAGACATAACACACACACACACACACACACACACAGACATAAACACACGAACACACTTCCTTTTCTGTCCTGCATTCATTACAACAGTGATAAAATTAAGAAGACACATACAAACACATCAACCTCACCACTACAGAACCTCAACATTACAAATAAACACAAGTTCATCATGTGAAAGATTCCAGCCAATCAGAGCAGAGCTGAGAAACTCATCCAGTCACGCAAACATACAAACACTCTTCAGCAGGGCTGCACGTCATCTACACATCACACCTGTATCACTTCCTATGTAGGCTCATGTGTCTCAGAATGAATCACCATTCATTCATTCATGTACTGATGGACAGACACACACACACAAACACACACACAGATGGGGTGTGTTACCTGTAAAGAGTTTGGTGATGTGTTTGTTCTGTCGGCGGGCGGAGCAGATGAGAAGCAGCCAGGGAGGAAAGAGCTCATGATGGGCGGCCAGCAGCTCAGTGATGTTACCTGACCTCTGACCTCTGTCCCCTACAGAAGAGTCCTCATCCACTGAATCCACCAACACAAAGAGAGCCTGAGGAGGAGCCTTACAGCTCAACAACGGCAACAAAACACACCTGACACACAAACAGAGAGAGAAAAAGAGAGTTTTATTCAAGAGGAAATGACAGTGAATTTAATCTTTACATCATCTGTATGTGTTCTCGGAGAATTAAACTCTGTGTAATAATAATGTGTATTGAGCGCTGGTGTTTAGTGGTCAAGCAGCCTGATCACACCGTGTTTCCAGTTAACTACACAAGATCAACAATCATCTGCTACATGCTAAAAACATGATGTGTTCACCTGACCAGCATCACACACAGATATCACACTGACTGAAGAGACATGTGAGTGTGAATATAACAGCTGATGGAGTTGAATCAACTCACTTGTTCTGATGTGTGTGTGTGTGTGTGTGTGTGTGTGTGGTGTGTGTGTGTGTGTGTGTGTGTGTGTGTGTGTGTGTGTGTGTGTGTGTGTGTGTGTGATGTTTACAGAATATATTTGATGTCATCAGTGTAAGACGAGCACAGCAGAGATAAAGATTTGTGTTTCTCACACCTCTCCTCACAATCTGTGTGTGTCTGTGTGTGTGTGTGTGTGTGTCACACATGAAGCTTATTTCCAAACAAACACTAACCGAAACACAACACGTGTTCACACACTGAGAACTGTGAAATCTGCTTCAGATTGAACACTCACAAATACACATATGCTCACACACAATTGTGTGTGTGTGTCTGTGAGAGGTCATGCGGGGTAACACTACTATTGAAGAGAGATAGAGAGCCATCAGCATTCAGAGATAAAGGAATATTTTCTCACATACACACGCACACACAAACAGCCGCGCGCAACACGCACACACACACACACCACACACACACACACACACACCACACACACACAGACACACAGACAGACACAGACAGACAGACACACACACGCACAAACAGTCACACACACACACACACACACACACACACACACAGACACACAGACACACAGACACACACAGACACACACAGACAGACACAGACAGACAGACACACACACGCACAAACAGCCACACGCACGCACACGCACACACACACACACACGCACACACACGCACACACACGCACACACACGCACACACACGCACACACACGCACACGCACGCACACACACGCACACACGTACACCCACACAGACACGCACACGCACAACACACACACACACACACACACACACACACACACAGACACACACAGACAGACCAGACACGGACGGACAGACAGACACACACAGTCAGACAGACACTCACACACACACACACACACACCCATACATGTAGACAGACACACACACAGAAAGTCTCACAGTCACAGACAGACAGACGGACGGACAGACCACAACATAAAACTCAAACATGTTCTCAACAGAATTTAGACAACTGAATACACAAAGAAGTGTTTAACCCATCGTGACCTGATAGAGTTTATAGAGTTCATGAGTGACCTGCAGGTGTAAAGACCTTCACTTAAGGTCACGTGACTAACACACACACACGGGGGAGGAGCCAATTTCCACACAGCAGAAATCAATACAAGCATTGAGCACCATAAACATGTGACCTGCCCCCCCAAACACAAGTGTGTGCGACTGTGTTCAGCAATAACCAATGCACATACAGCTGTGTGTGTGTGTGTGTGTGTGTGTGTGTGAGTGAATGTGTGTGTTCAGCCGGTCTACTGGAGTCTACTAACCAACACAACCTGACCAAACCCTGATCATAACCTACCAATCATTATGTCAAATGACTAATTATGTGAATGACGAGTCTTCTTAATGAACGAATCAGCTGAATCAGTCAAATGAATCACTCATCAGATGTTTTTAAGACAGAATGAGTGTCAAAGCCATTTTAAGATCTAAATGTTCTTCTATTTCATCAAATCAATCATCACTTCAATCTGCTTTTTGCAACACACACATGAAGAGAAACAGAACAACACACGCCACACAAACAGTATGTGCGAGTAACTCAACATTGATTTTGTGCGTTTGTGTTCCTCACCTCTTGAAACTCTCGGCTGGGTTCCTCTCGCATTCCTCCAGGCTGCAGAGCGCTCTGAAACGCCGGCTCTCTCACTTTCTCCTCGTAACCCGGGACGAGTTCAGAGCGACAATCTGCGACACAGCGCGCGGATGAAGCCGCTCACACACAGCGTGTCCGAGGTCCTCCGCCCGACAGAAGTGAAAGGGCCAGACAGTGCTGGTGCAGGCCGCGGTGGACGCCGGGAACAGAAGTGGGCCACAGTAACTCTGTACATAAAGCCGTCTTTCCGCTGCCAGGCCCGCCCACCAGCAGAACCCCCACGAGCCGCCCTTCCCCGCTCCAGACGACGGCCCGCCGACAGGCGCTTCTGTGATTCCGGCGCTGTTGGATTGCTCCTGAAGGCAGTGCTGGATCTTGTGGAAGACCCACTCTCTGCAGTAGAAGCGTTTACCCTGCAGCAGACTCGTCTGAGCCATGTTCTCTGTCCACGGGTCAACAGGGGGCTCAGATGTTTCCCGGCCACGTGAGGGGGTTGTCCTCCGCAGACGCCTGTCGGTCATCTTGATGCGTTGGAGTGACAGCTTCAGGACACCAGAGGTGAAGAGGAGAACAGGACGCTGGGTAATGTCTCACCGTGAGATCTCTCTGGAAGCTCTCCACTTCTCTGAGGTCATAATGCTGCTGATGAAACACCCTGAAATAAACACACAAGTTTCCACCGATCAACATCACCGCTCCAATTATTATTATTAGTGTGAAGAAACCAACGGATGTTATTGCAACAATGATTTGCCTCGTTTGTCTTTCTACATGTTCTTCACATCTGATGCAAACACCTCACAACACTGTCTTTAATATACTGAACACTGAATTTGATAATTTTTTTCGCCATATCAGCACTGTTTATGGCTCATTCATCAACAATTCACAACATAATACAAGCACAGATCATTCTACACAAAAACATAACTCCGTTTAAAACACTATTAAACATGAAACCTAGACAAGAAAATGAATAGTATTGATAAACCTTCTGTCATTTTAATCCTTGCTAAAAAAAAATATCTCAACATCAATGTTGAGCATAAGCCGGGTTTAATAGACACGGTTTAGCTTAAGTCGGGACTATGCTTTGGTTGAAATAAGATAGTTATGTCACTTATGAAAATGCGTTGTTAGAATATATCGTAAGTGTGCATCTCAAGACAAACAATGGCACGGAGATATTTTAAGAAGTTATATTCAGTTAAGAAAAGTCATATGTTCATTTTAGTCTGAGACTAACCTTAAACCTTCTCTGTGAAACGAGCCTCTGTGTGATATTACAGTAAACATGAAGTACTGTGTCCACTGCGCTTGACAATAAAGTAACATTCTTGACTTGTTGTGATGCACCTCAGGTGAGCTGTACAGAGCAGTACAGGTGTTTGTGTCATTCT
>JAPMJR010000033.1:305375-315714 GCA_029783895.1 Triplophysa bombifrons | reverse complement strand
AACTCTTCAGCACTGTAACATCATGTGGTTTTATGTATAATCAGTTTTCCTCACACATGTGTGTCTCACAGTGTTAAAACACTCGCAGTGATGGTGTGACCTCTCACCCAGAGTAACGCTCCGTTCGCTTCACCAGCTCCTCCAGGTGCACGCTGGGATTGATAGGCATGTTTCGAAACTGCAGCGTGAAAATGTCTCTTCGAGTGGCAGCGTCAGGCAGCGGAACAAATATAATGCGGTCGAGACGACCCGGTCGCATCAGCGCCTGACAGACAGACAGACAGACAGATTATTTATTCATTCTAATTGTGTCATGACTGTCACTGATCATTTCTGTCATGTGAGTGTTTATATAGAGGCAGATTTGATGTATTATAATGATTGAAGGTGATCATTCTTCTTTGTGTTCATTTAGTAAAACTGTGAAAACATTGTAAATCTAAAACACGACAACGGCAGTTTCAGTTAAAAGCATCTCTGACACCAAAACATCAAAAGATACACATGAAAAGATAAAAAGATGATAAATGTGAGAACTGTCTGTCTGTATGTCTTTGTGTGCGTGTGTCTGTGTGTGTGTGTGTGTGTGTCTGTCTGTCTCACTCCCTGTGGACACCTCAGTGTAGAACAGGTCAATGACAGACAGATATTGAAGGAGATGAGAGAGTGATTTATCAGTGTCTCAGTCTCTTTCTATCAGGGAGGAGCCTCACAAGTGTGTTGTCATGATATTTCACACACATGCACACACACACACTCCCACACGCACACACACGACCTTCAGCTGAAAGACAAAACCTGACCGATTGAATATTCCTCTTACAGTAAGCAAAGACAAAACCACAGACAGACACACAAATTGCATCATTAATAATCACACAACACAAGAAAAAAAGCATCTTTCCAACAACATTGGAGTAAAATCAGAAGATGTGTAACATCATTAAAACAGATGAAAACATGTGACTTCTGAGCAGCTCAACTCAAAGAGAAATGACAGTGTTGCGTTTTAGGCACTAAAATACCTGAAAAAAGTGTAAACAATGTGTAGGAGTACAACGACTGTTATACAGTACAATAGTTATGGTCCATCTTCCACCCTCAGAACCTTTAATGTTTCAATTGAGAAAGAAAAATGCCACAAAATATAAATGTGAGATTATTTCTGTGTGTGTGTGTTTTGTTCTTGAGAATTTCAACACAATGAGTGCAGACAGACACACAATAGCTCCTGCATAACTCTGACATACAACAATCAGCTTGTCATCAATTAAACCTGTTAAGAGGTCAAACACACACACACACACGTATATTGAACATTCTTTTAAACAGAGATCAGTTTACACAGGAAGTGCCTTTCAGCCCAACACTGCAGCTACACATCCAGTGTGTGTGTGTGTGGTGTGTGTGTGTGTGTGTGCAGAGAGACACAAGTGCTTCAGGAAGTCTGGGAAATGCTGCTGGCTATGTAGGAACTCTTTGAGCACACGCACGTACACACGCGCACACACACACACACACGCGCACGCACACACAAACACGCACACGCGCACGCACACACAAACACGCATGTAAATGAAATCATGAAATGTGTCCAGGCACTGCAGTGATGTCAAACACTCAACAGAGATTCATGAGTTCAGATCAAATGCTTCTGTGATGTGTCATGACAGCTCATGTGATGATGATGATCTGAACCTCACATTTGGATTTGATCAGGCGATCATCTCTCTCACACTTCTCTTCCCTCACCATGCTCAAAGTTTCATCTAATCCACCTGTAAGAGGCTTTAAAACTCTGTCTGGAGGGGGATCCTGACCCTCTGGGGTCAAACAATAGAGGCATTATGAGTCAAACTGCCCCTGGTGAGCTTCAGAGAGATGAGGATTTATCTCTCTGTCCTTCTGTTAGTGGCCTGTGTTACATTTCACACATAGAAACACATCAGTCAGCAATAAATATCACTCGCATTTCAACAACAACACAATTCTATCAGAGATCAAGTCATAGATCACAACAGAAAACATTCTCTTAACACAGTAACGTCCCTCCCTCTGAAGTTTGACAGAAGGATCTGATCACGATTAATATTAATAACCTGAGAGGCTTTGAGAGGTGAAGTTCTGAAGACTGCACATGCTGAACACCCCGACACACACATCAACACAACATATCCTACCCTGCGTGTGTGTGTGTGTGTGTATGTGTGATTTTGGGCTTATTGTCCTCAACATCACATCAGCACACATTTTACTGTTCCTCCTCACTAAATAAAAACACTAAAGAATTTCATCATGTTTGAATCAGATTTGAGTCAGACACACACACACACACACACACACACACACACACACACACACACACACTTGTGTGAGAGTAGAGAAGAGTCTATGAGATGACATCACTCATATAGTATAACTGTGTGTGTGTGTGTGTGTGTGTGTGTTTAGTCAAATGTTTCTCATATTCCAACAACAAGAAACCAAAAACATATATAACAATTGACATTGTCTTTGTTATCTTCATTAGGATTATATATAATAGTCAGGGTGTGTGTGTGTGTGTGTTGGTGGATAAGAAACATTCTTGTGATGCTGTTTGGTGGAATCAAACACCGTTAGGCTGCTTGAAGTTTGATACCCATCAGGATTTTTTCTGCCGGATATTTAGGATTCCAAACACACACACACACAAACACACACAGATCCAGTTACCTGTTCACCACGCTGAGAGCCGCATCCCAAGGATTCACCACACACTCACACACATAAAGTTGAAAGAAAAAGTATGTGAACCCTTTGGGCTTACTTGGATTTCTTCATAAATTGGTCATAAAATGTGTTCTGATCTTCATCTAAGTCACAAGAATAGAGAAACACAGTCTGCTTAAACTAATACCGCACAAACATATGTTTTCATTGAACACAACATGTAAACATTCATAGTGCAGGGTGGAAAAAGTATGTGAACCTTTGGGTTTAATAACTGGTTGACCCTCCTTTGGCAGCAATAACCTCAACCAAACGTTTCCTATAGTTGCAGATCAGACCTGCACAACGGTCAGGAGAAATCTTGGACCATTCCTCTTTACAAAAGTGTTTCAGTTCAGCAATATTCTTGGGATGTCTGGTGTGAATCGCTCTCTTGAGGTCATGCCACAGCATCTCAATCGGGTTGAGGTCAGGACTCTGACTGGGCCACTCCAGAAGGCGTATTTCCTTCTGTTGAAGCCATTCTGTTGTTGATTTACTTCTATGCTTTGGGTCGTTGTCCTGTTGCATCGTCCATCCTCTGTTAAGCTTCAGTTGGCGGACAGATGGTCTTAAGTTTTCCTGCAGAATGTCTTGATAAACTTTGGAATTCATTTTTCCATCGATGACAGTAATCCGTCCAGGGCCTGAGGCAGCAAAGCAGCCACAAAACCATGATGCCCCCTCCACCATATTTCACAGTTGGGATGAGGTTTTGATGTTGGTGTGCTGTGCCTTTTGTTCTCCACACATAGCGTTGTGTGTTCTTTCCAAACAACTCAATTTTGGTTTCATCTGTCCACAGAATGTTTTGCCAGTAGTGCTGTGGAACATCCAGGTGCTCTTTTGCAAACTTCAAACGTGCTGCAATGTTATTTTGGACAGCAGTGGCTTCCTCCGTGGTGTCCTCCCATGAAGTCCATTCTTGTTTAATGTTTTCCTATTGTAGATTTGTCAACAAAAATGTTAGCATGTGCCAGAGATTTCTGTAAGTGTTTAGCTGACACTCTAGGATTCTTCTTCACCTCATTGAGCATTCTGCGCTGTGCTCTTGCAGTCATCTTTACAGGACGACCACGCCTAGGGAGTGTAGCAACAGTGTTGAACTTTCTCCATTTGTAGACAATCTGTCTTACCGTGGACACATGGACATCAAGGCTTTTAGATATACTTTTGTAGCCCTTTCCAGCTTTATGTAAGTCAACAATTCTTGATCGTAGGTCTTCTGAGAGCTCTTTTGTGCGAGGCATGGTTCACATCAGACAACGCTTCTTCAGAACAGCAAACTCAAAACTGGTGTGTGTTTTTTATTGGACAGGCCAGCTTTAATCAACACATCCAATCTCATCACATTGATTGGACCCCAGGTTGGCTGACTCCTTGCTCCAATTAGCTCTTGGAGAAGTCATTAGCCTAGGGTTTTCACATACTTTTTCCACCCTGCACTATGAATGTTTACATGTTGTGTTCAATAAAAACATGAAAACATATAATGTTTGTGCGGTATTAGTTTAAGCAGACTGTGTTTCTCTATTGTTGTGACTTACATGAAGATTCAGAACACATTTTATGACCAATTTTTGAAGAAATCCAAGTAAGCCCAAAGGGTTCACATACTTTTTCTTTCAACTGTATGTAGGTTTCTATACACTGTGGGGACTTTCCATAGATGTAATGATTGTTATCCTGAACAAACTGTATATTCTCTCTGCCTAACCAACCCTAAACATGAACATCACAGACAACTTTCTGCATTTTTACATTTGAAGATAACACACAGTGTAGTGAAGAGGTACATGAATGCAGTCGGGGGGGCTGGTTGAGGTGAACACCACCTGAAAGTGAAACAGAACCTGTCAATCACACCACTGACTGACGCTCAGAGGGTGAAGGAAGTGGACACAACAAAAACCAGCAGAAGGCTGTGTGTGTGTGTGTGTATCAGGATGGGTGTGTGTGTGTATCAGGACGGGTGTGTGGGTGTTGTACCTTGTCGATCACATCAGGTCTGTTGGTTGCAGCGAGAATTGTGACGTTTTTAAGCGCTTCAATTCCATCCATCTCAATGAGCAGCTGAGCCATCACACGATCACCAACACCACCCGCATGAGAACTACACAACACACACACAAAGATTTCATGTATTTATATGACGTGACACACAACTGCAGCACAGACTGAGACTGAACATATTATTACAGATAACAGTAGAAATAAAGATCAGAAAGATGGATAGAGACAGATCTATTTCATGCCAATAATACACACTTGATAAAGACAGAAGCCCTGTGAGACAATGTGTGTCTGTCCATCACAACTCGCGTCCATCACAACTCATCACAACTCATGTCCATCACAACTCACCTCCATCACAACCCCTTCAGCTGATTCAAAGATTTATTGATTTTATTAAACAGTTTTCCCATATGTGTAGCAAGACGAAGAAACACAGACACAACAACAGTTGCACACTGATACTCAGAATATTTAATGCAGTCAGCAAATCAGATATTTGAACGTGACTCAACCAATCAGAATCAAGGACCTGAACTGACCATACATTGAGAAAGAAATTTACAGAGACAGAGAGAAAGAGAGAGAGAGCTAGAGAGAGAGAGCAAAAGAGAGAAAGAGAGACAAAGAGAAAAAGAGAGAGACAAAGAGAGAAAGCGAGAGAGAGAGTAAACGCAACAAGTAAACGCAAATCTCTCTAGAACTTGTGCACTCAAACCTCAAGTGCACCTGGCACATCATCCCACCTTGGACCTCACATGCCTCTATGACCATGTACACCTATACAGAGCATCTGTCCCCATCTTTGCAAAGAAATTAAAAGATGTTCCCTCTAAACCGCAACACCAACAACCCTCCTAGAAGCAACAGAGCAAGGCAGCACCTACCCAGACCATGGATGAACCACACCGCACCTTCAAAAAACAGCCAGAGACTGGGACCCCCTCCCTGCCAAAACAACAGCCAACAGAGCAGAGCACCACCCCTGCTGCCTACACCCCCCACCCGGCATATGCAACAGAACTCCAGCAGCCTAAGCTATGCCCAGATAGTGAGCAGAAACTCCACACCGACATCTGCACAAGCTCCAACAGCCGAGCTAAAAGACATCCATCAGATGCTGAACCTGATCTGCTCACACCTACTGTCTCAAGACAACATCTGCAATAAATAAATAAATACCTTATGGACAACAAAGCATTTACCATATCATGTTGGAATATTCAAGGCCTGAGGTCATCTGCTTTTGGACTGAAAAGCAAAAAACATAGACTTCAGCTCTGAAACAAAAAACTCAGACATCCTCATCCTACAGGAGACATGGAGTAGAGGAGACGGACCCACTGGTCGCCCTACAAACTACAGAGAATTCATCATTCCATCCGTCAAACTACCTGGCGTCACACAGGGAAGAGACTCAGGCGGAATGCTGATCTGGCATAAGTCTGAATACGCCCACTCAATAAAAATGATTAAAACTGGCCAGTTTTACACATGGATAGAAATCAACAAGACCATCACTTCAACAGATAAGAATATCTTCCTGTGTGCAACCTACATCCCCCCAGCAGAGTCACCCTACTTCAATGAGGACAGCTTCACGATCCTGGAAGAGGAGATCAACTACTTCCAGTCACAGGGCAATGTTCTGATCTGCGGAGACCTAAATGCCAGGACAGGCGAAGAATCAGACTCAGTTCACTCCAAGGGAGACAAACACATTCCAGGAGGAGATGTCCTTTCCACACCTACTCACACACAAAGACTAAACTACGATAAAGCAACAAACAAAAATGGATCAAGACTTCTCCATCGTTGTCGCACACTGGGTCTGTACATGGTCAATGGAAGACTACGAGGAGATTCATACGGTAGGTACACCTATAGTTCTAAGCTGGGTAACAGCATGGTAGACTATTTCATCATGGATCTGAATCCTAACTCCCTCAGAGCGTTCACAGTCAGCCCACCATCCCCATTGTCAGATCACAGTAAAATCACTCTCTACCTCAATAGATCCAAACCTAACACAGAGGTATCAAACAAACATACCTCCATACCCTAAAACAAACATTCAGGTGGAAACAAAATTGCGAAGATACATACAAAAGCATAACTCGTGAACCAAAAATTCAAAACCTACTGAATAAATTCCTAGATACCCCATTTCCACACAATAATGAAGGTGTAAATTTAGCAGTAGGCAGGATTAACCAAATTTTTACAATATCTGCAACGCTATCTAACCTAAAACCCACTAACACAAGACCAAACAAAAAGCCCGTAAATGAGAAATGGTTTGATAAGGAGTGTAAAAACCTTAGAAAAGAAGCAAGAATTCTATCAAATCAGAAACACAGAGATGCTGACAATGTAAACACACGCCAACTCTACCATGAAAAAGTTAAACAATATAAGGACACACTAAGGAAGAAAAAGAAACAAGATACACAAAACCAGTTAAAAGCAATTGAACAATCTCTAGAAACAAATCGCTTCTGGGAACATTGGAACACACTTAACAAACCCCACCATGAAGATCTTCCCATTCAGAACAGAGACGTATGCATAAAGCACTTCTCAAACCTCTTTAGTAAAATAACCAAGAACCATGAACAAACTAACCTACACAACAAACTATGCACTCTGGAGTCAACAATTAAAGATTACCAAAACCCTTTAGACTATCCAATTACACTCGCTGAGCTACGCCAAAATATACCAAAACTTATTTTCCAAAAAGCAAGTGGTATCGACGGTATCCTAAACGAGATGATTAAATACGCAGACCAAAAACTCACACTCGCCATCCTCAAACTGCTTAATATCATCTTAAGTACAGGTATATTTCCCAAAATCTGGAACCAAGGTCTCATAACTCCAATCCATAAAAGTGGAGACAATTTCGACCCTAATAATTACCGCGGAATATGTGTAAACAGCAGAGGTAAACTCCTCTGTAACATTCTTAACAGCAGACTTCTCCAATATCTAAACAACCAAAACATCCTGAGAAAATGCCAAATTGGTTTCCAACCCAAATACCGCACATCCGATCATATATACACTCTTCGTACCTTAATTGACAAAGAAACAAACCAAAAGAAAAGAACGCTCTACTCATGCTTTGTTGACTTCAAAAAAGCTTTTGACTCAATCTGGCATGAGGGACTTTTTTCTTCAGTTGATTCAATGCGGCATCGGAGGAAAAACCTACGACATCATCAAATCAATGTACACCAATAACACATTTGCAGTTAAAATTGGCAACAAGCACACAGACTTTCTCTCCCAGAGTCGTGGAGTTAGACAGGGCTGTAGTCTAAGTCCTACACTATTCAACATTTACATGAATGAATTAGCTGGAGCTCTAGAACAGTCACCAGCACCCGGTCCGACCTTACAGGTCACCGAAGTGCAATGCCTCCTGTTTGCAGACGATCTGGTGCTGCTGTCACCCACAAAAGAAGGTCTACAGCAACATCTGGACACCCTGCACACTTTCTGCCAAACATGGGCCCTATCGGTTAACCTTAAGAAGACTCGAGTCATGATATTCCAAAAAAAGCCCAGTAGCCAAAACCAACATCACCGTTTCAATCTAAACAACGTGCCCCTAGAACACACCAAGAACTACACATATCTTGGTATAAACATTAGTAACACCGGAAACTTAAACAAGGCTGTGAATGACCTGAGAGACAAGGCACGAAGAGCCTTTTACGCAATCAAAAACAATATCAAAATTGACATCCCAACCGTAATCTGGCTGAAAATAATACAATCAATTATAGAACCAATGGCGCTGTATGGAAGTGAGGTTTGGGGTCCTCTCGCCAACCAAGGACAAACACCCAATAGAGATTCTGCAAACAGAAATTGTGGTAAAAACATTCTACGGGTACAGAGAAAAACTCCAAACAACGCCTGCAGAGCAGAATAGGACTGTATCCTCTAATCATTAAAATACAAAAAAGAGCTTTAAAATTCTACACACACCTTAAGAACAGCGACACAGACACACTCCATCACAAAGCCTTAAGACATCAAGAGCTGAGCCCAGAGAGAAACCCCTTCATCCAACTGATCTCACAACTAACTCTACAACCCCAAACATGCCCAAGTCAACCCCAAACCCCAGCCAGACTAAAGCAAAATGATCAAAACACAAAAAGAGAAATATCTCAAACACTGGACAGAAGCAACAGCTCAGCAAAGTAAACTGGAATGTTATCTGTCACTAAAGAGAGAAATTAAAGTGTCAGAATACCTCACAAGCGTATCAGACCCTAAACTAAGAAAAGTGTTGAAGCCATGTACAGACTCATGATCACCAGCTCACTGTAGAGACGGGCAGACACAGACACACATGGACACCGAGAGAAGAGCGACTGTGTCCACACTGCACACACAATCAAGTGGAAACAGAGCTTGCACTTTCTCCTCTCCTGTCCCAACTACACACACATCAGAGAAACATTCTTTCCCCCAGTTTACAAACTTACACAAAGACTTTGAGCAGTTTCAACAAAAGGACAAGATCTCATACATACTGGGAGAAAAGTCAAGAAGCTCAAACCTGCTGCAAGAAATGTCAAGTCCTGCCACGACCAAAGAACAAGCAGCACAACACAACACAACACTGACAGGACAACACACACAAACTGACACTATCACCCTCATTGAGAACTTTAATTAAAAATCTTTTCTGTTTATATTGAGATGTATATATATATATATTTTTACTATAGACTTTTAATTTTATTCTATCTTATTTTTTATCTTAATCTTAAATTTTCTTTTATCATGCCAATAAAGCTCCTTGAATCTTGAATCTGAGAGAGAGTGAGTGAGAGAGAGAGAGAGAGACAGAGAGAGAGAGAAAGAGAGATAGAGAGAGACAGAAGAGAGAGAGAGACAGAGAGAGAGGGAGAGAGGAGAGGAGAGACAGAGAGAGAGGGAGGAGAGAGAGAGACAGAGAGAGACAGAGAGAGAGAGAGAGAGAGAGAGAGAGAGAGAGAGAGAGACAGAGACAGAGAGAGAGAGACAGAGAGAGAGAGAGAGAGAGACAGACAGAGACAGAGTGAGAGAGACAGAGAGAGAGAGTAGAGAGAGAGAGAGAGAGAGAGAGACAGAGACAGAGAGAGAGAGACAGAGAGAGAGAGAGAGAGAGAGAGAGAACAGACAGAGACAGAGTGAGAGAGACAGAGAGAGAGAGAGATGAGAGAGAGAGAGAGGAGACAGAGAGAGGAGAGAGAGAGAGAGAGAGAGAGAGACAGAGAGAGAGAGAGAGAGAGAGAGAGAGAGAGAGAGAGAGAGAGAGAGAGAGACAGAGAGAGAGACAGAGAATGCGCTTTAAATCATTGAGAATTTAATCCAGTAAATGAATCTGACTCAGCAGAACAAACTCACACAGATTTAACTGTCGTCAGGTATTTACTTTATTACACACAAAACACACACACAAAAACACACACACACGCACGCATACACACACACACAAACACACACACACACACACACACACACAAACACACACACACACACACACAACACAGATCCATCATCTCATGAC
>JAPMJR010000033.1:282875-300375 GCA_029783895.1 Triplophysa bombifrons | reverse complement strand
CCTGAGGTCAAAGGTCGTGACCTTTACTCTGTTTATCACCTGGACATCAGAGAGACCAGGTGTGGATCCTAAAGCCCTCCTTAGTGCATGTAGACCTGCAGACGCACACATAACAAACAACTTACAGTAAAGTCTGATCATCTGTGTATTTATCTGTTTTGTGCAAAGTATTTAAGTGAAGATATAGCGCAGTGTTGTGAAGTCTGTATTATGTTTTGTGGTGGACTATAACAGGCGTTCACCTAGGCGCTCCTAGTTTCTGCAAAAAAAAATTTTTGTGTTATAATCGTTCACTTTTTTTCTTTCCCGACGTCCCTTTCTCATAAAATGACAACAATGGCGTAGTTTGATGATGCTGAGAAGAAGTGTGGAATGATGAGATCTGTTGTCTTCAACTCCACCGCTGATGAACATCGATCAGATGGGAAGGAGAAATCATCTTAGCGGTCAAGTTTTATAAATGTTGCTAATAATTGAGGTCCATAAATAAGTGACTGCTCCAAACAAGCTAGTGGCTTCCTATACGCTTGACACCACTTCCGCATTTGTCCACGACACTGTTGTCATTCGGTTTCTATGTCAGTAAAGGCGTTAACAATGGAGAAACGCAGATATGACGCCATTGACAGGTGACTGCACAGCCCCATGTCACCGTTTAGAGACACAGGAGAATTTCTCACGATTTACAAGTAGTTGGAAACATTTGAGATACTGTAAGTACTCCACTGAACAAAAATATATAGTCTAGTGGTTTTTGGATATTTTACTGCAAAATTGTTACAAACTGCACCTTTAACATCCCATAATATAGTGTGGGCCCACATCAGATACTACATATTAAACAATGACAAAAAAGTTGTATTGTATTCCACAAGTACATAAAGTAATCAGACGGTGAAAACTTATATATAAACATTATACCATGATCTGTTTGAATACTGGATTCTGATTGGCTGAAAGGTGTGCATTAAAAGCCTTTAACGCACGGGTAGCTCCAGTCAGCTTATTACATTTAAAATTAACTGAAAAAAAACAGTCATGGAGGCACGGTGGCTTAGTGGTTAGCACGTTCGCCTCACACCTCCAGGGTTGGGGGTTCGATTCCCGCTTCCGACTTGTGTGTGTGGAGTTTGCATGTTCTCCCCGTGCCTCGGGGGTTTCCTCCGGGTACTCCGGTTTCCTCCCCTGGTCCAAAGACATGCATGGTAGGTTGATTGGCATCTCTGGAAAAATTGTCCGTAGGGTGTGAGTGCGTGAGTGAATGAGTGAGTGTGTGTGCCCTGCGATGGGTTGGCACTCCATCCAGGGTGTATCCTGCCTTGATGCCCGATGACTCCTGAGATAGGCGCAGGCTCCCCGTGACCCGAGGTAGTTCGGATAAGCGGTAGAGAATGGAATGTAAAACAGTCATCTTTTACCTATTTAATCTAAAATGACACTTTAAACATCAATAAAAGCTTTAACTTGTAAAATAACCATGGTATAAACGGGATAATTCACAGCTAGCCTAGGCAACCTCTTCGCCTCCACGTTTAGCCGTGGATTACCCCTTACATATTAGCCGTTATATAAACAACACAAAAAGAATAACCCATAATTATATTAGCTGTAAATAAAGACATGAGGTGACGGAATGCAGGACTGCAGCAGATCATGCAGACGAAACTGAAGATTATTGATCAGACACGGAAACAGAGTTGAGTTTCACTGAATGACACAGAGTTGACTTCACACTAATGACTCCAGAATGCTGAGCACACAGTAACATTACACACACGAACAAACGCACACACGACTCTCTTGACCTTGCCAAAAAAAGGTCATGCTGCTTCTCTCACAGAAAAAGCACAAAGATCACAGATGAAGTTGACAGCTGTCAGTCAGTTTCTCATGATGATCATCTATGAGCCTTATTCAGACGACGTTACTCTGTCATTAATTCTGTGTGAATCTCCCAAGTCTGTTTTATTCCAGAGCAATATACCTACAGTTTTTCCTCAAACTGTGACTGCTGACAAAATCTTTTCAAAACATGTTTCTTTACATGTTTTGACCAGCATTAACTGCCATAAGCTCTTACTAACGCATGTATATACTTCCTGCATCCCAGTCATTCAATCAATCCTATCCAATAGATACGCATGCTTTTGCGATTCTGTGAAATACCAAAATAAAATTGAGTTTGGAAATGTTAAGACTGGCACTTGTGAAATCACTTTACTGATATCAGTCAAGAACTGTATTTGTCCACTCAGTTATGAAATGGTCATTTTATTGAATAAAAATAAGAAATGATTGTATTAAATAATCATGTTTTCTTCATTTCTGAGGGTTTCTTATAAGCAGGCGGCTTGTGTTGGGTCATATGATTATACACAATGAACGTATCCTTAGCACGTGATCAACGCCCGAATGAACCAAACAGACACGCCCACCGCCATAGTCCCGTCCGAACAGGGCTGAACATTTATTTCTCTGTTTATCAAACACAACACAGCACAAAACTTCATGTGCTTTGAGTACTCACCGGCTTCTTTGCAGACGGCAGCCAGATCCGCTCCAACATATCCGTGTGCGGCGTCGGCGAGTTCCTGCAGCTCACCGCTGGAGATGTCACAGGGCATAGAGCTCAGCTGCTTCTGTAAGATCTCTGTCCGGCCGGCCGCGTCAGGAACACCGATCTCCAGCTCCTTATCGAAGCGTCCGGGGCGTCGCAGGGCAGGATCCAGTGCTTGAGGACGGTTGGTCGCCCCCAACACCAGCAGCTGACCGCTGTGACCCTCCTGAGAGAATTAAACATCTTCATCCAGTTGATTTGTGTTGGAGAGGAGCGAGTGTAAATGACGGACACTCACAGAGCCGATGCCGTCCATCAGTGTGAGCAGTGTGGCCACCAGACGTTTCTCCACTTCATTCTGAGCACCTTCTCTCTTCGGACACAGAGCGTCTAACTCATCAATGAAGATGATCGCCGGCTGCCTGACCAACACACACACATTTCATTCTTTTCATTCTTCTTCATTCTTACTTCATTGGTTGTTGTTGGTACCTCTGTGATGCTTCAGTGAATATCTGCCTCAGTCTGGCTTCTGATTCCCCATAAAACCTGCAGAGAGTTTCAGACATTACTGACATGACTGAAGTTAAAGGAGATCTGATTCATTCATCTCCTGTGATTGGTCTCACAGCTGGATGGTCCTGAATCAAATCCTCATGTGACTGAACCTACTGTGTGATAGTTCTACATAAAACTAAGTTAATATATATCAACTATATGAAGAGTTTGATTCCAAAATGACATAAATCATGTTTTTATTGTGTTAGTTAGATGTATTTTTTGAGTTACTATGGCTGATTGATTGATTTTAATTGGAATGTACAATATTAAATGATTTTTGAAAAACATTAAAGCGGCCGTGCAATGATTTGTCATGCATTCTGACTTCTTTACACGGTTAAACGTGCTGTCTTCTCAAGGGGGTCTCACAGCGGACGCCTAACCGCCGAGCCGCTCAGCGTAGTGCTATTGTTTTGTAA
The DNA here is from genome assembly GCA_029783895.1 of Triplophysa bombifrons. Taxonomy (NCBI): domain Eukaryota; kingdom Metazoa; phylum Chordata; class Actinopteri; order Cypriniformes; family Nemacheilidae; genus Triplophysa; species Triplophysa bombifrons. The sequence goes on along the minus strand of JAPMJR010000033.1, from coordinate 296,838 downwards.
AAACAACAAGGGTCATATTATGGTCATCTTCTGTGCCCGATTCACTCCCTCAGCGATCCTACATGTTTTGGAAAGTTTTGTTCGAACACATAAAACTGTTTCATGGCAAATTTTCTTAGTCCCTCATTGGACAATTCTCCCGGAAAAGCACGTGGCAGCAATGAGAGCAGGAGAAGGAGCATGCGCAGACGTCACTTTCACTTGTGTGCAGGAGAGAGAGAGAGAGAGAGAGAGAGAGAGAGAGAGAGAGAGAGAGAGAGAGAGAGAGAGAGTGAGAGAGACAGAGAGAGAGAGAGAGAGAGAGAGAGAGAGAGAGAGAGAGAGAGAGAGAGAGAGAGAGGATATGTTGGTGAAGGTTGGCAGAAACCGTGTGTGTTAGGGACGCTTTAAAAACGGAGTTATCTCATTTTGGAACCAAATTCTTCAGATATTTATACTTCTGTTACACACTTGCTCATGATCTCAGGGCCGTTGATCACAGTCATGTGTGCTCCCATTTCATTGGCTACCGCGCGTCCAATCATGGTCTTTCCTGTGCCGGGTGGGCCATACAGAAGCACTCCTCTAGGGGGCGGGATTCCTGTGATCAAACACACGCCCACATCACATGATGTCATATATTCAGATCAGACACTTACAGTACTCTATACACACACTACACAATCCATACGGTCTACTCTTTAAAAAATTTGTTTAGTAAAAATCAGTAACGATATAAACGAAGAAGAAAAACAGGTTATGCTGTGCAAACTGAGAACACGCGTGTATAGAGCACACTACATAGTGTGTTGTGCTCTCTGTCCCATGAAGACTTGACTCACCGTAGCTTTTGAAAAGTTCCGGGTGTTTAAGAGGCAGTTGGATGGTCTCTCTGATCAACTCTAGTTGATTGCTCAGCCCGCCAATCATACTGTAAGTGACCTTTGACCTCTCCTGCTCCTCCGAGCTCTCGTCCGGGCCGCAGGAGTCAGAGACGCTCAGTTTGGTGGAGCTGCAGACGGTGTAAAAGGTGTCACTCCCGGAGCGACCGGCAGATGGAGACAGACTCAACGCTGCAGACTGATCCGGGGTGTCGGGACTGAACGATGACTCGGGTGGACACGGCTGGATGAGTTCACAGGGCGTGCCGGGGGACAGAGGGGTCAGAGGTGAAGAGTTGTGCTGTCTGTTGGGCGTACTGGCTGATGGTTGAGACTGGTTCTGGTTGATTGACAGCTGCTCTAGCTGCGATGACAGATCCAGAGAGCTTCTGTCTGACACTGAGGTCTGGTGAATGCTGCTGACAGATTCTAATGTCACTCCATCTACACCCTGAACTGACTCCACCCCCATCACACAACCACGCCCAAAGTACCACACAGACAAACTGTTCCCCGGGAGAAGAACCCGACTGTCTGAGAGAGAGAAAAGATCTCAAGTGAGCTTTGTGAAAATCTGATGTCTGAAGGTGATAAAAGAGTGTTTGTGTTACCCAGCATGTGAAGAAGATACTTCCTGAAGTCTTCTGTATTAATCACTTTGTCCTCTGGCCTGTAATAACAAAAAAATGGAATTCCACATGTGAGAGTTAGATTTATAATCCTTCTCTCAGACACCTGCTCATTTCTGTGTAAGGTTGTGCGTAACTTTACAAGTCAATCCGTTTACATTTCGCCTTTTTCGTGTGCGCAAATGTAGACGTATGGCATGCAATGAGACTTTTCAGAATGCTATAGGTGCACCGCATGTCATGTGACGAGTACCAACCAATCAACTACTCGTTTACTGGACCCATACAGAAAAGCTAATTGAAGAAGCTGACACAGATGATCACAACATGAATAAATCTAGTATCAGTGTTATTGAAAGGTATTTTCGTGCAAATAATCCATATATCCTTCGTTAATACCTCCTCGTTAACTGGAGGCGTGGACTAGGTTGCTAAGCAACGGCAGATACCAGCTCCCAAACAGGAAAGAAGGGGCACGGCTTTAGACAGGAAATGTGAATGTCCACTTAAAGAGGAAGTCCGCCGAGAACTGAAAATTCTGCCATGAATTACACACCCTCACGTGGCTAGACAAGACATCCATCCAATCATTTTCGCAACGCAAATTAGGATCGTTTTGATGAACTTCAGGAGCTTTCTCATTTTCTTTCAAAGCGCAGAATGTCAGAGTCTGAATCTCCTGAACCACATTCTAATTTTGCAGTTATTCATGGCAGAAATTTCATTTATCTGCGGAGTTCCCCTTTAAAAACGAGTAGTTTAGAGTTGTGAAAACAGATAAGTATTGATCTGTTACTGATTTGTGTATGAATTCTGCTTCTAGTGTGTGTTATAGAGAAGAGATGTTGTGTTGGGATGATGAGGACAGAGTGTTCAGTACGTGAGGGACAGACGGATGTGCTCGGCCGGCAGAAGAGCTCCAGTGATGGGCTCCAGTGTCACATGACCTCCAGGTTTGACTCTCAGATTTAACTGAACGCTGGACTGAAGACCCACTCGCCTGGCGGGAAACTGACACGTGGGCCACGCCACACACACCTGCAACACAAATACAAACACAGAGAGACACATGTTCATAAACATACATGAGTGATCAGTTCCATTGAGGTTTATGTGACACACACACACACACACACACACACCTCCTGACGCCCGGCGCTGCTGGTGATCACAACCGGCTGTCCAATACAGACATTCACACCCTTCATAGTGTTCACACTCATCTGAGCCAGATATGAACGGCATCGCTGTGGGGTCTGATCTTCAGCTGCAAACACACAAACACACACTCAGTCTGATGTGAAAGCTTTAAATCGACACATCAGCTCGTGTTCTACAAACAAAACAAATGATAAACTACTGTAGGGTCAGACCGTCACAGGCAGACGCTCGAGCGCTCTGTAGCCGTTGCCATGGTTATCTTCTTTTCTGGTAAAAATACGAGTTGACTTATTTTTTCCTTTGCTGAAACATTATATGAGCGCGCATTTAAATGTGCACAGTGTAATTCTATACGGGAAAAGAAAAGTAACGTCTTGTTATCTGAAGAATGTAACGTTACTTATTTGTTATGATTGTTAATGAAGCCAGTGCGCGCTCCCGTTACCTCTCGATATGAAGTCAGAGACCGTGAAACCGCCGCTCGCTGCACATGAATCCGCTTCATCGCACAGTAAAGCGGATTTTTCTCCTTCACTCACTCTCCTCTTCGCCTTGTTTTTCTTTGATGACATGACGCTTGTTTAGCTGTAACATGTGTTAAATACACACACACACACACACACACACACTCGTCCACATGTGTGCACGAACTTCCCGGTTTGAGTTCAACTCCTCCCGTTACCGTAAAACATGCAGAGTACGGTAATATTCCCTAATACATATTTGTGGTTGTAACACAAAGAATAGCAACACATTAAAACAAGGACCATCACACCTCGGTTATATTCTGACACCATTCTTTACCACGACACTGCAGCGGTCATTCACTGTAAGACAGAACTGGAAGTGTTCGACTACATGTCGCGCTCCGCAGCCGATAGGACGGAGCATGACATCAAAGTACCGCGAGAGCGACAAGAAACTGCACGGAGCAGTCTGACATCGCGAGACTTTGAATGACCGTAACTTTTAATAGTGAGCGTTTAATACGGCAACTACGGTACGTGAGGTTGTTTTAGTGTTGGATAATGTCTGCGGTACTCTGTAGGGCTCTCAGAGTCAGTAAGTTTATTTCTGTCGGGGCGGTTCGGTTCAGCTCCGGCTGTGAGCAGCGGCTCCGCGGCTCTCTGCTCTCCGGGGATGTGGATCGGTTCGGTGGTGTGACCGTGCGCGACTTTCCTCCGCAAATAAACGAGGACGAGTTTAAAGATCTGCTGCGGGGTAAATGTGTGACGTCACGTGTGTGTTACATATCTTACTGTAGTAGTGAGTTATCACGTTATGAATATTCCACGGGAGTCCACACAGCAAACACAGGAAAAGCACAATGTGCGAATAAATACCATGATTGTGTTAAATAAAATAAAGTCTAATAGCGTGTGTTTTAGAATCTCTGGGTCAGTGGCGGTCTGAGGGGAGGGTCGCCGTGTGGCTGCACGTTCCCATCACTCAGAGCCGATTGGCTGCGGCAGCTGCGTGTCACGGGTTCAGCTTCCATCACGCCCGTAGAGATGTGGCCGTTCTCAGCCTGTGGGTCGGACCGGGTCCGGACAGACTGCCGGACTTTGCCACACATCAAGTAGGAGTCGCCGGTAAGAGAGCGACAGACACTTTTCATAACATTGAAAATAAAACTTTAAGTGTAAAAATAAGCTGAGTCAAATTTTATACGGATGTTGTTGTGAGTAAAAATATTTGATTAAACTCTCTGAAATACATTTCTGCTGCGAGTGACTGAGTGTTTATTATTAGCGGTTCCCTGTTTGACCAGCAGATGCCGCACTTCAGTCATGTTCTTCAGAGATGATGCGCTTCAAACACAGACATGTTCAAACAAAACATGCCCACAATTGTGTGTGTGTCTGTGTGTCTGTGTGTGTGTGTGTCTGTGTGTGTCTGTGTGTCTGTGTGTGTGTGTGTGTGTGTGTCTGTGTGTGTCTGTGTGTGTGTCTGTCTGTCTGTCTGTCTGTCTGTCTGTGTGTCTGTCTGTGTGTGTGTGTGTGTGTGTGTGTGTGTGTGTGTGTGTGTCTGTGTGTGTCTGTGTGTGTCTGTGTCTGTGTGTGTGTGTGTGTCTGTGTGTGTGTGTGTGTGTGTGTGTGTGTGTCTGTGTGTGTGTGTCTGTCTGTCTGTGTGTCTGTGTGTGTGTGTCGTGTGTGTGTGTGTGTGTGTGTGTGTGTGTGTGTGTGTCTGTGTGTCTGTCTGTGTGTCTGTGTGTGTGTGTCGTGTGTGTGTGTGTGTGTGTGTGTGTGTGTGTGTGTGTGTGTGTCTGTGTCTGTGTGTGTGTGTCTGTCTGTGTGTGTCTGTCTGTGTGTGTCTGTCTGTGTGTGTCTGTCTGTGTGTGTGGGTGTGTGTGTGTTTGTGTGTGTGTGTGTCTTTGATTTCATATATATGCCGTGTGTGCTTTCTGAATCCTATTCCAGCACTGAATAATTTCTTCAGATATCCCAACCGTCCTCATCTCTGTGTTTTATGATGACTGTCTTATCAGCACAGTAAAGAAATCTGGGAGTTATCACACAGTCATTGATCAATCAGTGGTGTATTATCAGTTGGTGGCTGTTATCAGGGAGCTCAGAAACAAGAGCACAGTGTATATGTTTGTTGGAGCAGATGTTAGCTGATGAAGAGGTGCTGGGTGTTGGTCTGGTTCTGTGTGGTTGTGTGAGATCAGAGGTCTCAGACCCACCCGGTGTCCTGAAGAGTCTAATCAAACACATGTGAAGCAGCGGATCCAGATCTTCAGAATCACAGACATGTGACAGTAAAAACTCTGCAGGTCCACAGGAGCAAGATTAAAGACACTTCACCCCAAACATCTGACATCAATTATTCACTCTCATCTGTTTGTTATTCTGTATTCCTCCTGAAGTTTTCTTCACTCAAACAAAACAGATATTTTTTAAAATGTGTATTGTGTTCATACAATGGAAGTCAATTTGGTTATCAACATTCTTCAAAATATCTTCTTTTGTGTTCTGCTGAAGAAAGAAACTGCATCTCAACAGCTATTCTCACAGACTATAGGAATTAGTTTAGGACTAATCAGTATTACTTTTCATACTTCAATCAGCCCTTATTATGTAACTGATTTAATGACGTTATGACCAGTCCTGAAGAAATAAAAGAGAGGACTCACATCTAAGACTCATCTGAGCAGTTCATGCATCCGGCCCCTGAGTTGCTAAATTGGAGGTTTAAATATCCATGTGAGGTCTCTAAAGCGTGTGTTTATTTTTAGTGCGTGATATTCGGTAACCAGCTATCGGTAAACATTTGTAAAGTTTTTCCACATTTATTAATCCTTATCAACATTAGTTCATGTCAATACAGTTAGTTCATGGTCCATTAACTTATGTTAAGTGACAGCGTCTGATGTTAATCATGTATTAGTAAATGATGAAACATCAATTCTTATGAATAAATGCTGTAGAAGTATTGTTCATAGTTAGTTTGTGTAAGCTAATGCGCTTAACAAATATCATCTTATCATATCATCATAACGCCATAAACTCCTCACGAATGGACACTTGAGAATGAAAATAAAGTAACTATTTAATGTTCTACGAAGAGGCATCTCTTCTTCATTTGTTGTGTATTATTGCTTCAGGTTTGTGCATTTTAATTCATAGAAATCCTTCAAAATACCTACAGTAGTCTGTCGAAGACAGTGTCCTTTTTTGTCACATCCATAACGCAGGTTATTTCCCTTTTTTAAAATGGAACACGCGTGTAAAGACTGATTTTAGTTCAGATGAAACAGATGGTTAAGTACATTGGGTACAAATACATTCTCTGAGTGTTTATGTCACATCTATAACCCTGTTATTGCTCATGTGGTGTTTGTCAGTGCTAGTGTTAACCCGTCTGTGTATGTTATAGGAGGATTAGTGTCTGAAGAACACACACACACTCACACTCTGTACAACACATGTGTACACATCTTTTGCTCTTTTGTGTGTTTTAGGTGCTGTTGTGGATGAATCATGTGGTAAAGTTCTCGTTGTTCAGGACAGGAATAAGGTACCGTGTGAGTGTGTGTACTTGTGTGAGTTTGTGTTTCAGGTAGGGCTGTCAAATGATTGATCGTAATTAATCGCATCCAGAATAAAAGTTTGTGTTTACATGATATATATCTGTGCACTGTGCATATTAATTTTGTATTTATAAAAACAAAACCTACACATACTTGTCTATATATTAAGGAAATATGTAAATGTATTATTTATAATTACCAATAAATTAAATTCTAAATAAACGTTTATTAATTGTTATACTTGATATTTTTCTTAAATATATGCATTTATGTGTATGTGTTCTTAAAAACAAAATTACTATGCACAGTCCAACGACATATATAACGTAAACACAAACTTTTATTCTGGATGTGATTCATCACGATTCATCGTTTGACAGCCCTAGTTTCAGGTAAATATCACACAGAGAAGCGTGTGCAGTTAAAAGTCCCTTAATGTGAACAAACATTGACTGAAAGTCATTTCTGTGAGCTGGATACACAACTACACACTCACCTCTCACTGCTAATACAACACTTTCACTTCTATATGACTTTACATCCTTCAACAGAAATACTGACAGAAACATGACAAGCATACAAACATCAATAAATGCAGCATATTCTGCTATAACAGTAGTTTTGTGTGAGGAAATCACATTTATTTCATATGAATTAGTCTTTATTGATGGTGTATAAGTGACAAACAGAAAAGTGTTAAACAAAACTGTTTTGTGCTCTGTTAAATATTTGTAATTGTCAATAAAAGTACTCCAGAACATTTCATTACTAGCAGCAGTTATAACTCTACACGCACCTCACCGGTCCACAATCTCTTTACGAAAATAATATCATATAGACAGAGAGATCGTTCATAGTTAGAATATTTTCATAAAAATATATTGATATATTTGAGAGAAATACGAAAAGTGAGACTAGAGTAAACTGCTTTTCTCTCTCTCGACAGACTCAGAATGCTTGGAAGTTTCCTGGTGGTCTGTCAGATGTCGGAGAAAACATCGGTGAGATTCACATCAGCTGTGTGGTTCAGTCGTTGTCTTTATCACATCTGGATGTGTTGTGTTTTCTTTTCTTTCACTCAGTATTGACACTAAGTGCATGGTTATCATGCTTCAATAATCACACTCTGAGAAATATAAGTCTTTCTAAAGGAATAATGTGGTGTATACGGCACGCTGATGTGTTGAGTGTTTGTGAACAATGCACATATAACACACGTAACAGTAATGTGAAGATCACAGCTATAACATTCATACTGCTTATATGTGATGTCAGCTCCTATCTTGTAAGCATGTTTGTGGCGTGATCTTCTTGACTATTTGATTTCAGGCGACACGGCGGTCCGTGAGGTTTTTGAGGAAACTGGGGTCCGATCAGAATTCCGATCTCTGCTCAGCATCCGTCAGCAGCACAAACATCCCGGAGCGTTCGGAATGTCCGACATGTACCTCATCTGCAGACTCCACCCACTTTCATACGACATTAACTTCTGCACTCACGAGTGTATGCGCTGCGATTGGCTGGATTTGGCTGAATTAGCTAAGACCACCGAGACGACGCCCATCACCAGTCGAATAGCCAAACTTCTGCTGCACGGTTTAGAGAGAGGCTTTCACAACATTGATCTGTGTGTGGAGGAGCTGCCGGCCGTGTATTCCGGAATGTTTTATCAGCTCTACCACAGACCGCTGCCAGAGGTTTAAGAGACATGAAACACACGGCACATCAAACCCTCTGCGTGATATTTCACCTCCAAATCAAAATAACCTATTTTGCATGGACAGTTTCCAGCTTCATTCAGATTTTTATTTTGTTCAGTTTTTTTACGGTCATGAGTTGTATCTGTAAGTATATTTCATGGTCGTTTGATTCTTAAAAAATGTGAATATGTGATAAAATGCTTTAATGGCCCTTAAACACTAATCATTGGTTTCGAGGTGAAATATGACCTGGGATTTTCTTAATCTTATAATTCTCTAGAATGATTAAATGGTGTTCTGTGACCTCTGAAGTTTTGTGTCCAGTGAAACTATTTTAGCTTGATTTGTATCTTTCTCTCGGTGTTCCTGTAGCTCAGCTGGTAAAGTGTGACGCAAATCCCAGCGAACACTGATAGTGTGTAACTGTCACATCAACACAAATCTATACCAGAGAAATCACACACATCACAACTGTAACGTAACATCATTAGCCAAAGCGACGTATAAACAAATCAATCTTTTTTTGTTGTTGCTTTGGATCCTTCAGTAATGCAACTCAACCTGTTTACTCACAATCTCTTAGTTTCTATGAAAACAAAATATAAATCAACTCTAAAATACATCAGGCCGCCTGCGTAAAGAATAAAAACTCTGAGAAGCAGCATTAAATAAACTCACATTTTGTGTCTTTTTCAACATTCCTCTTAAGATCTGGAACTTTCTTCACAGATCAAGAAATACAGTCACAACTTTCATGATCTCTCCGGTGTTTTCTTCAGCTTGTGGAATCGGGTGTTTCGGAAAGATGGATGATATCGGTGGGGTTCTGTTGACTCATTTTGTGTCGAGATCTCAAATAAACCTCTGAATGAAGTTGTGCAGCCACGACCTTTAACCTCTTCTGTTGGGTTTCCAATGAGCTCATTGAGTTTCTGTTGCGTTTGTGTGTGCGTCAGTGGATCTGTGGTTGGGAGGGAGGGTCAGCCGAGCATCTCTTGATCAACATTTGGCAGACATAGGGAGGAAAAGAACAGCCTTCTGGCCCAGACTGGTCTTAGAACCTGATTTATACTGGCCTGTTCTCTTCAGAGCCACGTACCAGTTGGGGTATTTCCGGGATCTGTAGGTGTTGTAGTTATTGGACTCCAGACGTTCAAAGAAATAACATTCATCTGTGACTCTTCTCTGAGGTACGAGAGTGAGAGAGAGAGAGAGAGAGAGAGAGAGAGCTTTCAGTATGTGTTTTATTCTTTTGTATTTCTATGTGAAACACGGTCAAAATCAATCAATAAGGGACAGAGTTGGATTTTTTTTGTGAGGAATTTTCAAACCTCTTTTTTATGTGACTTGATGTTGTAGTTTAAGAAGTGTGTGAGGTTTGTTTGTGCTGTAAATGTTCGTTCCGTGTGCTGAAACACTTCTCTCATCAATGTAAGCATTGTTCAACACGATGACCTGTGTGCGTGTGTTCAGCGGTCATTTCTGACAGTGTAAAGAAACATGGTAAAGATTGTGTGGTCAGGCCCCTGAAAACCTGAGATGCAGCTCATTCACACACACACACACATTCATCACTTCACAAGTTAATAAGCCTCATTTCCACTCACAGGTCAGAGAGTTTTACAGTCTTAAGGTCTTTGTACATTGTGTCCGAAATTTCCGCACATTAAAAAATAAATACGGATCTCCTTGTGTCAATCACATCGATTTTCTTCATTCTTCCCATCGGTAGAAAGCATTTTGAGAGGCGTTTGACAATTTAAACCACAAAAAAATGCAAAAGAAAATGTCTGACTGTGTGTGCAAAGACATTAACAATGACCAGTTCTGAACCTGTAATGCACATTTCATCAATTCACAAGCATTGAGCTCTCACGTCAACTGTGTTGAGTAGGTTACTCTTAAAAAGTAAATATTACTAGTTAATAGGGGTGTAACGGTTCAGATTACTCACGGTCCGGTTGTGTCACGGTTTTAGGGTTTCGGTTCAGTTTGTGCTATGTTCAGGAAAAGTGGACTACTGACATATAAAAATATGAACAAATAATTAAGCTACAAGTAAAAGCACCAGTAAAAAAACAGAGCAAAGCAGAATTTAAACTAAGATACTGTATACCTTTTAAGGTAGAAATGGATTAAAGTAATCAAATAAAACATAACATTGCACATGTACAAATTAAATAAGGAGGAATCATCTGTGATTGAAGTTACAGAAGCTGTTGAGTGATTTGACTTTAAACAGACGCAGGAATATGACGCAGTCGCTTTAAGACAGATCCAGTAACTTAAACAGCAGCATGTGGTGTTCAGGTCTCACCTCACAATACCCAGGTGATGAAACAGATGACTGCTCATATTACAGTAGACCTCAATCCTATTAAGATTTGTCTAACGTTACGTTATTTGATTTCTTGTAGGCAGGCCTAGTAAATGTGTGTCCATCACAAACATACATGATCTGAACTTTGTCAGTATGTTTTACGCATTATAATTTCTAACAAACCATATTATAAATGCGTCTTCAGATTTAAGATGAGCCGCGGTCCAAGCGCACAAATGTATTTACCGAGAACCGTTACATCCCTACTAAATAATAACATATTCAGTGTCATTACTGAACAAATGACTCTCTACAAAAAGTGTTTAATGCCTTAATATTAATGACTTTCTATCTCATATATCAGGGGTTTTCAACCGGTGGTCCGCGGCCCCCTGGTGGTCCGTGGCGGCATTGCATGTGGTCCGTGACATGCATTCCAGTCTACCTAATTTCACTATTAAAATCACTTTTTTTCCATAAGTTATTTTTCCAAACATTTCCAGAATATTTGCGCATTGGTGGGAATACTAAATTTAATGAAAATATTTGAAATAATTAGAGTTTGAGTTGAGATTCAAACTGACACAGGATAGGCTTGCTTTGCACCTATCAGGTCTATCTTATGCTTTGCTAACGTTGTGTTTCGCTTCCCCAACGTCATATACGTACATGTACGTCCATACCAGTGTTGCCAGGGTCGCGATTTTCCCGCACAATTGGGCTATTTTGAGAATGCAGTTGCGGGAAAAAATTATGGAGCCGCGGGTTTTTGGGCTTCTTTCATAATAACTGCGGCCGCCAAAATGTTTATTTATATTCTAAGGATAAATGATAACTGATGCGTTTCTTATTGTGTATTCAAACTCCGAATGAATACCTGCCAACTCCAGGACCGGCCCGTTCTCAAAAGCGTGAGAACGAGTCTGACAGACAGACTACAGTACAGAGAGGAACGCGGGAGCTCAGCTCAACCAAAGAGGAGAAATTAGCGGTGGTATTAGACACAGTGCATTAGAATGATGTTTTTATCAATGTTTCATCAGGTGAATGTCACGTTGCACAATGAAAGAAATCACTCATGAGTGTACAACACTTGATTCTCCCGGCTGCCAAATATCACGTTTGATCAGCGCTATACGCAGTCTAGAACAACTAAAACATTGACGTGCTTCTACACATTATAATATATGCAGTAAATGTAACCATCTTTATTTCTTAAGCAAGTTTCTGAATGTCTTACGAAGAGAAAACATGTTTCTCGTCCATTTGCGTGCGTGGCAGATGTGGGATATTTTTAAAGGGACACTCCACCCAAAAATTTAAATTCTGTTATGAATAACTCTAGTTGTTTCAAACCTGTATACAATTATTTGTCCGGTTGAACACAAAGATATTTGGTAGAATGTTAGCTGCTGAAAATTCTTTGGCATCATTGACTACCATAGCAGGAAAAAATTAATGGTAGTCAAACATGATCCAGAATTGTTTGCTTTCCTAAATATCCCAAAACATATTTTGTGTTCAACAGAACAAAACGATATATACAATACCCAGGAAACCATTCCATTCCATTCTCTACCGCTTATCCGAACTACCTCGGGTCACGGGGAGCCTGCGCCTATCTCAGGAGTCATCGGGCATCAAGGCAGGATACACCCTGGATGGAGTGCCAACCCATCGCAGGCCCCAGGAAACCATTCAGATAAAAAATATGGCAATAGAAACGTTTTTAGGGAGTTGTTAACTTTGATTCGACACACGGAAAAAATTGGGCTAGTTTTCATTCCTTTTTGGCGGGTTTTGAGGGTTTATGGGCATATAATTAAATATTTCTTGGACCTGGCAACCCTGGTACATACACACACACACACAATAGTGGGCCGCCGATTACTTGGTAGTCAGAATGGTGGTCCCTGGCACAGAACCAGTTGAAAACCCCTGTCATATATCAACCTTGATGAGTTCAGTGATTCAAGGACATGAAACATCTCTTTTAATTCATTCAAATCAATGATATTAAACTACATAAAGTACTCTTAACTGACCAAAGTATTACAAATGTGAGAATATTAAAGCACGGATGTTTAAGTTAGACTTTGAATGGTGATGTCAATTCCACCGTTGTTTACATCTGTATTTGGTTCACTGACACCACAAGTTACTGATATTAAATGACTCTTACTTTACTTCATCAAGTGAAAAGTGATTAAATGACAGCAACTAATGACAACAACACTGTGTGTCGAAGATTAAAACTCCTGAAGAATTAAAGGAGTCTCAGTTTAGGGATTATAGAGAATCTCACCGTCCCGAACAGTCGTCCGTCAGCGCTCATGGCCAGATAACGGTTGGCACAGGTTCCCTTGATCAACACTTCACCAACAGCCGTCGCCTGAAGCTGCAGCCGAACTATAACACACAAACACACACTTTCACATCTTCTGTGTCTGAATATATGTGAGGTCTTGTTCAGGTCAGGAGGAGTCTCAGTCTTTACAGGAACACCACGACCCTTCTCACGTGAGTTCACATCTTCATCATGAAAGTGAGAAACAGCTTCATGTCCAGAATGAATGAATGAATGAGTTCTGCTGGTGGTTCACTGCTCAAGTGTTTCTGGTATATTGAGTTGTTAAGTTGATAATGAGTTGATCACTTCAACAGTGTGTTGACCTCTGAGGTCTTTAAAGCTCCAATCGCTGTCAGTTCAGATCATTAAACACATTTTTAATGAACTGGACGATGGTTTTAAATATATTTATTAAAGGGTCAGCTCTGGTCCTTGATTCTGATTGGGTGAGCCGAGTTCTAAGCCGTTACAAAAAACCTGATTTATAACGGCTGACCGCATTACATAGCCTAAATATAATTTTATTTTATTCACACTGTTTTATTTTATGAAGCCTTGCTTATCGAATAACCGTTTTATAAAAGGGGTTACAGTGTATTATATAACAGCAGAGGGGCGTGGTAAAATGCTCTGTAAGCCACTGCTTCTTGGGGCTCAATGCTGTAATATCTATCAGTTAGTATAAAGGTGTGTTCACACCCCCAGCCAATGACATGATCTCTTCAGTGGGAGCCCAGCCACATGATTGACAGCTGTAGTCTGGATGTGGGCGTGGCCAAAGCCGACAGAAGTTCAACTTTATGCAAATGATGAGCAACTTTCAGAAGCGACAACCACTCACGTCATCATCCATCTCTCAATTTTCTCTGAATTGACTCGTTTCTGAGTAACTTGATTTTCTCAGATATTT
>JAPMJR010000033.1:247446-277446 GCA_029783895.1 Triplophysa bombifrons | reverse complement strand
TCAATATTTAATTTGCATGACACATGTCTGTCTCTGTCCCTCTAGTCCTGCGCTCTATCCGATCTGCTCCTTGCTTCTCTGTGATTGGCCGTCTCAACCTAAACTCCATGTGCTCTCAAACATCTGGAGATGTGAAGCCACACCCACAGCAGCGATGTGATTGGCCGACACAGCCGCTGCCTCATTCCTGGAGTACAGGCAGTCTAATGGCACTGCCCTCAATAACACTTCAGACACTGAATACTGAGAGCCGTCGTAATGTTTGGACACTAGGTGTGCGCTAACACACACACACACACACACACACACACATACCAGTGCCATCTTTAAGACACAGTCATTCATTTAACGCCACGGGCCGCTGGTCCAGTCATTGACTAATGCACACACACACATACACACACAATCATGTAATGAACATACACATGATGTATCATAATAATGTTCTCAGCCAATCAGAGGAGAGATATGGAGTGATGATGTCATTGTTGGACAGACCTGTGTGAATGTATGTTTTTTAGAGATGGAAATGTCTTTAGAAATAGAAAGTGCTTTGTTTACTGGGGTTTGTATATACATGTATCAGTTTGTGAAGGGAGAATAAATGTTTTTATTGTGTTTATATTAATATATTGTTTGCTATTTCAAAGGGCTTGTGTTGTATGTAGTGCTGTGGTTAAGAGATAAACAGTGAAATCATTTTCATCTGGTGAAAGTAGAGAAGAAACACGTGCCTTAGATCAGATCTCTCACACACACAAATACAACACTACAACTTAAACCATCATACCAGTCAACATCCGTGATGTCATCAGATCTTGTGTATGTTTGTACTTTAAACTTTATTAAAACACAAAGTCTGTTCGAGTATGTCATTTTAAAGCTTTAGATGTTTGGTGTGTTCCTCTGTGTCATGTTGTTTCTGTAGATGTTTAAAACTGTTAAGGTTTAGTGTGTTATAGTTCAGTTAATGTCATTTATTAATATCTGTAAACACTGTGTATGTACAGTGCGTCAAACAGCAGCGCTGCCGTTTCTCCAATCACGCTGAAGACTCATGAATATTAAGTTACGTGTTCGTGAGACGCTACAGCTCGACGTGCTTAATATTTATACAACACCTCGCGCTCAGCTTTCTGATTGGCCAGTGGACGCTACACATAGCGCAAGCGTGGAGATGCGGTGCGTCGCGGAGAGATCTCGAGTTGCGTTAAAAGCGGGCGTCACCTGCGGATCTGCATCAGCATCATCAGAGAGACACGCGCCGGTGAGTAAGTGAGTGTCTCTCTCTCTCTCGATAGATGACGTAATGCTTTTAAGTGTCCGCGGTGTATTATTGATATATCTACGGATCGATTATTCTTGTTGTTTTATGGATGACGTGCTCATCTGAAGGGTTGTAACTTTCTTGAATTGACAGATGGCGGAGTTATTCCTGCGTAATGCGCGTTATGATGCCGTGACTCGACTCGCATCGCTGTCATGTTAAATATCACACGGTATTTTGATCTTATGAGATGATTTTGATGTGTTTGAGAGTGCGTCATCAGTTCAGGGCCGGACGAAGAAACATCAGACACAGACAGACAGGATCCGTGTGAAGATTTCACTCAAACATCTCACACAAGACAACACGACATTTACACCGCTGTTGTCCTGCAGGCTTATAAACACACACGTAAATATATTTGATTTATTCTTGCACATTTGTTGTCGTGCATATTTAATGTTCTTGCACATTAAATGATCAAATGTGTTTCTTTTGTCACTTGAACATACTTTGTACTGTACTGTGATGTCATGTACTGCACTTTATTAATTGTACGATATACCGGCTATAACACTTTCCGGTATTGACAATAATAGTGATGTTAATAACTATACATGATCATGTCATCAATAATTCAGTGTCAGTGATGGCAGCCGCGTGGTTTAACATCATGTGAGAGTCACAATAGTTACACACTCTTCATACACAATAATAGTGTGATCCGTTGACTAAAATAGAGAAAAGAAAAATACACAAAATCAAAGAGTCATTTGATTGACAGCATTGTTTGTCGATTGACTTTTAATAGATATTGTGATGATGATTATTGTGATTTTAAGGCTGTGATATTTGTGTTGTGTAGATCTCATATTGTGACACTTCTCTTGGTCCAGTTGCATAAACTGTCTGACTGAGTCTTACTGTTAAAATATTTTCACAGACTATAGGAATTAGTTTAGGACTAATCAGTATTACTTTTCATACTTCAATCAGCCCGATCGACCTTATTATGTAAATGATTTAATGACGTTATGACCAGTCCTGAAGAAATAAAAGAGAGGACTCACATCTAAGACTCATCTGAGCAGTTCATGCATCCGGCCCCTGATATGATGTGTGTAAATGTGTTCAGTGAACACACACTGAGGTGAGTAACTTTATTTTACTTACAGTTGTGTTAAAAATTATTCAACCCCCAATGCTGTAAATGGTTTTAGGGAATTTAGTGTACATTTGTAATTGTATTCAGAATGAAATCCTACAAGGACTTCTTAAAGAACCATATGCAACTAAAATGGCATCAATTAGTTTTGTAATACAGTAGTAAATGTTTCTTTTGTGAATTCTTCATTGAGATAATTATTCAACCCCTTAAAGACTACCACTCTGAAGAACAGAGGTTCAATGAAGTGTTTTCAATCAGGTATTGAAAACACCTGTGGAGATCAGGGAGCAGCAATAAAGCCTTATAAGCACCAATTAGGCAGCTTTAAAATGACTGTGATACTCAGCTCCTTCTAGATATTTACTGGAGTGGTTACAAACATGGTGAGGTCAAATGAATGGTCCAGGAAGACAAGAGAACAGGTGATTACTCTTCACAGGAAGGGCAATGGCTATAAGAAGATTGCAAAGATGTTAAACATACCAAGAGACACCATAGGAAGCATCATTCGCAAATTCAAGGCAAAGGGCACTGTTGAAACGCTACCTGGTCTTAGCAGAAAGAAGATGCTGACTTCGACTGCTGTGCGCTACCTGAAGCGTAGAGCGGAGAAAAGTCCCCGTGTGACTGCTGAGGAACTGAGAAAAGATTTGTCAGATGTGGGTACTGAAGTTTCTGCTCAGACAATACGGCGCACCCTGCGTAATGAAGGCCTCCATGCCAGAACTCCCAGGCGCACCCCCTTGCTGTCCCCAAAGAGTAAGAAGAGTCGACTGCAGTATGCCAAAAGTCATGTGGACAAACCACAGAAGTTTTGGGATATTGTTCTGTGGACTGATGAAACAAAATTAGAACTGTTTGGGCCCATGGATCAACGCTATGTTTGGAGGAGGAAGAACAAGGCCTATGAAGAAAAGAACACCTTCTGTAAAGCCTGGCGGGGGGTCAATCATGCTTTGGGGCTGTTTTGCTTCTGCAGGTACTGGGAAGCTTCAGGGTGTGCAAGGTACCATGAATTCTCTTCAGTACCAGGAGATATTGGATGACAATGTGATGCAGTCCGTCACAAACCTGAGGCTGGGAAGACGTTGGACCTTTCAACAGGACAATGATCCCAAGCATACCTCCAAGTCCACTAGAGCATGGTTGCAGATTAAAGGCTGGAACATTTTGAAGTGGCCATCGCAGTCACCAAACTTAAATCCGATTGAGAACCTCTGGTGGGACTTAAAGAAAGCAGTTGCAATGCGCAAGCCTAAGAATGTGACTGAACTGGAGGCTTTTGCCCATGATGAATGGGCGAAGATACCCGTAGATCGCTGCAAGACACTTGTGTCAAGCTATGCTTCACGTTTAAAAGCTGTTATAACTGTAAAAGGATGTTGTACTAAGTACTAAGATTGATGTCACTTGGGGGTTGAATAAAACTGATAATGATGTGAGCTCAGAAAAGACATTTGTGGTTATTTCATTATAAATGTTATGTTATATTTGTCTGACATACACGTGCCTCTTTGATTTAATTGTAAGCAGGATGACTGAATGATCATAATCAATGTCAAACCGACCAAAACAATCAATTTCAGTGGGGGTTGAATAATTTTGAACACAACTGTATGTATGATTTAATGAGTCTGTTTACAGTATCGGTCATGTGCTCATCTTACTGCAGAAAAACAAACATGCAAACGTGCGTTTGTTTGTGTGTGTGTGTGCGTTTGTGTGTGTGTGTGTGTACGCGTTTGTTTGTGTGTATGCGTTTGTGTGAGTGTATGCATGTATGTGTGTGTGTGTGTGTGTGTGTGTTTATGTGTGCATGCCTGTGCTTTTGTGTGTGTGCTTGCGTGTGTTTGTGTATGCGTGAGTGCGTGTATGTGTGTGTGTGAGAGCATGTGTATGTGTGTTTGTGCTGATATTGCTGTGTAATCAAACCGATCTCCATTGAAAATCTGCAACAAACACATTTTCCACGACACCCTGCATGTGTGTTTGTGTGTCTGGACCTGTTTGTGGAGTTTAACTTGAGAACCTTTGCTGACTGCTCAGTTCATATAAAGGTGACCAGGTTGGACACACACACCTGTTGACATGATTCGATTTTCAAGTGATTTGTGAGTTGCTCAGATGGTGAAGAGCACAACATCAGATGTCCACACAGGTTTGTGTAGATTATTGGACATATTTTCAAAAGAAATCACTAACTTTCAAACACAAGAGCCATGAGGAACGTTTCAAAGCTCAGATGTTTCTCAGTTATAGTAACTTGAACGCTTGACACACAGTGATGTGAGTCATTTACAGGCCTGTTGTGATGTTGTTAAGATGTCTTCTGTAGCTTCAGAGATGAACGAATCTGATCTTTCGTGTGTTTTTCTTTGCAGTCGATTGTCTTATGCAATGATGTCGCTCCAGAAACCTCCCATGAGACGCAGCGCATCAACCATAGAATCAACCAATCGCAGTGCTCCTCTGTTGACCCCGCCCACTTCCCTCAATCTACACTCGTCGCACAACCAGCAGCTCAACTGTGACACCATTAAGGAGGGCGTGGTCACGGTATCCACGGAAACGCAATGCTCGGCGGCGCACCCGAAGAGCAGTCAAAAATACACTCTGACCAGTATTCATCACGTCATTGGCCTGAATCAAATCCCCGCCCCTTCTGCCCAAAGACGCGCCAAACCCGTCAAATCTGCCTCCTCCTCGTCTCTCCACTGCTCCTCTGCCGTTCCTCTCTCGTTCTCCTCGTCCAACTCCAAACTGGCTAAAAACGGAACCAACCTTCAACTGAAGGAAGAGCGGCAAGACCTCAACAAAAACGACAAGAATCACAACGACTTCCTGTGCAGGAGGAGCTGCGATTGGCTGGAGGGCAAAGGCAACCAGAAGAACCCAACCATCAGAAGAAGAACCAAGAGCTTTCTAGAATACCATCGAGAGGAGAAGGTGTCCGTCAGCCCCGATAAAGACTTGGTCACACAGGAGGAGAAGCACCTCCTCTCCAAGCTGGAGGAGCAGACGTGGGCTAAAGAGAACCATGTGGAGGCGCACCTCACCCTCCCCCAAAACCACCTGCTCCTGCTGACCGGCGAGGAGGAGCTGAGCCTCAAACCGCTGGAGGTTTACCGGCGCCCCGACAACGAACTGCCGAGAAATGATTCCACTGACTGCGTGAGCCCGGCGTACACGTTTCATCTGAGGGGAGAGGAGGCTGGCGGCTCACCCGCACCCCCCGAAAAACAGGTGGAGGAGGAGGAGGAAGATTCCAGCTGGACGACACTCTCACAGGAGACTCCATCTGTCGAGAGTCCTCGTGACACCGCAGGTGTCTACGTGTGTACGTGTGTCTGTGGTTGTTATGATGACGGACATCTGTAGTGACACGTGTGTGTGTTTTAGGTGTTTGGGAGGAAGGTTGTCAGGGGGAGCGTGTGTCACGGGAGTGTTTTTGGTATGACACCGCTCAGGGGAAGCCTTCTGAATCCTGTGAAGTGAAGACAGACGAGGAGGTGAAGAGCGTCTGTCTGTCTGTACCGCCCCCTAGAGCTCACACTGAGGTACAACACAAACACACTCTTCTCTCTTGTGTTACTGCTGAGAATACAGTGTGTTCATATTAAATGTGTGTGTCTTTGTGTATAGAGGCCCAGCAGTATAATATCAGACAGTTCAGTAGAGCCGGTTCCCTCACCATCGGCTTCATCACACTCTTCTTCTTCACTGTGTTATGAGACCATGGGACGAGCTGCTAGTGTCCTTAACAACAACTACCTGGTGAACACACACACACATGCGCACACTTACACATTCACATACAAACATGCACGCACACACAAACACAAACACACACACACACACACACATTAAGTATGTTTCAAGTGATTTGGTTTATCATATATACAACACAAATAAATAAGAAATAAATATACTTCAAGTAAAAAAAAAAATACTTAAGCAAAGTTCAGATCTAGTTTTAAGTGTACTTTATTAGTAAGTACTAGTATGATTGTATTATGTACTACTTCAGTACTTGAGATTCATTTTTAAAATGAAAACTCTGTCATCATTGACCCTCAGATTGTTCCATACATGGCTAAATGTCTTTTTCTGTTGATCACAATGGAAGATATTTGTAATGATGTCAGTAAACAAACACATCTCATCCCCCATTAGAAACTCTTTCATTCAGTTTTAAACAGAGACTAAATGATTTCTTGATAGGACCCGTCAGAAGCTTCTGAGCCCAAAGAGAGAGAGAATCAAAGAGAAGAAGTGAGAGAACAAGAGCAAGAGTGTTTGGGAGCTCACGGTGGACCGTACAGCTTCATCAACCACAGGTAAAGTGTGTGTGTGTGTGTGTGTGTGTCCGTGTGCAGGTTATGTGTAAAGTGTGAGTGATTGTGTGTCTCTGCTTCTCTTGTGTTCTCTCTAGAGCTCAAGTTCCTGCAGATACACTCATCCCCATCAATGACATGGACACACAGGTACAAACACACATCATCCACTGTGTGTGTGTGTGTGCATGTCTGTGTCTGTGTCTCTGTGTGTGTTTGTGCGCATGTCTGTGTGTGTGATTGTGCGCATGTCTGTGTGTGTGTTTGTGTGCATATTTGTGTGTGTGTCTCTGTGTGTGTTTGTGCGCATGTCTGTGTGTGTGTTTGTGTGCATATTTGTGTGTGTGTCTCTCTGTGTGTGTTTGTGCGCATGTCTGTGTGTGTGATTGTGCGCATGTCTGTGTGTGTGTTTGTGTGCATATTTGTGTGTGTGTCTCTGTGTGTGTTTGTGCGCATGTCTGTGTGTGTGTTTGTGTGCATATTTGTGTGTGTGTCTCTCTGTGTGTGTTTGTGCGCATGTCTGTGTGTGTGTTTGTGCGCATGTCTCTGTGTGTGTTTGTGCGCATGTCTGTGTGTGTTTGTGTGCATATTTGTGTGTGTGTCTCTCTGTGTGTGTGTGTGTCTCTGTGTGTGTTTGTCTGCATGTCTGTGTGTGTGTGTCTCTGTGTGTGTTTGTCCGCATGTCTGTGTGTGTGTGTGTGTGTTTGTGCGCATGTCTGTGTGTGTGTCTCTGTGTGTGTTTGTGCGCATGTCTGTGTCTCTGTATGTGTTTGTGCGCATGTCTGTGTGTGTGTCTCTGTGTGTGTTTGTGCGCATGTCTGTGTGTGTGTGTCTCTGTGTGTGTTTGTGCGCATATCTGTGTGTTTCTCTGTGTGTGTTTGTCTGCATGTCTGTGTGTGTGTGTCTCTGTGTGTGTTTGTCTGCATGTCTGTGTGTGTGTTTCTGTGTGTGTTTGTGCGCTTGTCTCTGTGTGTGTCTCTGTGTGTGTTTTTGCGCATGTCTGTGTGTGTGTCTCTGTGTGTGTTTGTGCGCATGTCTGTGTGTGTGTCTCTGTGTGTGTGTTTGTGCACATGTCTGTGTGTGTCTCTGTGTGTGTCTCTGTATGTGTTTGTGCGCATATCTGTGTGTTTCTCTGTGTGTGTTTGTCTGCATGTCTGTGTGTGTGTGTCTCTGTGTGTGTTTGTCTGCATGTCTGTGTGTGTGTCTCTGTGTGTGTTTGTCTGCATGTCTGTGTGTGTGTTTCTGTGTGTGTTTGTGCGCTTGTCTCTGTGTGTGTCTCTGTGTGTGTTTTTGCGCATGTCTGTGTGTGTGTCTCTGTGTGTGTTTGTGCGCATGTCTGTGTGTGTGTGTGTGTCTCTGTGTGTGTGTTTGTGCACATGTCTGTGTGTGTCTCTGTGTGTGTCTCTGTATGTGTTTGTGCGCATGTCTGTGTGTGTGTCTCTGTGTGTGTTTGTGTTTGTGTGTGTGTGTCTCTCTGTGTGTGTCTGTGTTTGTGTGTGTGTGTCTGTGTTTGTATCAGTGTGTGTGTGTCTCTCTGTGTGTGTCTGTGTTTGTGTGTGTGTGTCTCTCTGTGTGTGTGTCTGTGTTTGTGTCTGTGTGTGTGTGTCTCTGTGTGTGTGTGTCTGTGTGTCTCTGTGTGTGTGTGTGTGTGTGTGTGTGTGTGTCTCTGTATGTGTTTGTGCGCATGTCTGTGTGTGTGTCTCTGTGTGTGTTTGTGTGTGTGTGTCTCTCTGTGTGTGTCTGTGTTTGTGTGTGTGTGTCTCTCTGTGTGTGTCTGTGTTTGTGTCTGTGTGTGAGTGTCTCTGTGTGTGTGTGTCTGTGTGTCTCTGTGTGTGTGTGTGTGTGTGTGTGTCTCTGTGTGTGTTTGTCCGCATGTCTGTTTGTGTGTGTCTCTGTGTGTGTCTGTGTTTGTGTGTGTGTCTCTGTGTGTCTCTGTGTGTGTTTGTCCGCATGTCTGTGTGTGTGTGTCTCTGTGTGTGTTTGTCCGCATGTCTGTGTGTGTGTGTGTGTGTGTGTGTGTGTGTGTGTCTCTGTGTGTGTTTGTCCGCATGTCTGTTTGTGTGTGTCTCTGTGTGTGTCTGTGTTTGTGTGTGTGTGTGTGTCTCTGTGTGTCTCTGTGTGTGTTTGTCCGCATGTCTGTGTGTGTGTGTCTCTGTGTGTGTCTGTGTTTGTGTCTGTGTGTCTCTGTGTGTGTGTGTGTGTCTCTGTGTGTGTTTGTCCGCATGTCTATTTGTGTGTGTCTCTGTGTGTGTCTGTGTTTGTGTTTGTGTGTGTGTGTGTGTGTGTGTGTGTCTCTGTGTGTCTCTGTGTGTGTTTGTCCGCATGTCTGTGTGTG
Organism: Triplophysa bombifrons; assembly: GCA_029783895.1. Classification (NCBI taxonomy): domain Eukaryota; kingdom Metazoa; phylum Chordata; class Actinopteri; order Cypriniformes; family Nemacheilidae; genus Triplophysa; species Triplophysa bombifrons. The sequence goes on along the minus strand of JAPMJR010000033.1, from coordinate 268,342 downwards.
TGTGTGTGTGTTTGTGCGCATGTCTGTGTGTGTGTCTCTGTGTGTGTTTGTGTGCATGTCTGTGTCTGTGTCTCTGTGTGTGTTTGTGTTTGTGCGCATGTCTGTGTGTGTGTTTGTGCGCATGTCTGTGTGTGTGTTTGTGCGCATGTCTCTGTGTGTGTTTGTGCGCATGTCTGTGTGTGTGTGTCTCTGTGTGTGTTTGTGCGCATATCTGTGTGTTTCTCTGTGTGTGTTTGTCTGCATGTCTGTGTGTGTGTGTCTCTGTGTGTGTTTGTCTGCATGTCTGTGTGTGTGTTTCTGTGTGTGTTTGTGCGCTTGTCTCTGTGTGTGTTTTTGCGCATGTCTGTGTGTGTGTCTCTGTGTGTGTTTGTGCGCATGTCTGTGTGTGTGTGTGTCTCTGTGTGTGTGTTTGTGCACATGTCTGTGTGTGTCTCTGTGTGTGTCTCTGTATGTGTTTGTGCGCATGTCTGTGTGTGTGTCTCTGTGTGTGTTTGTGTTTGTGTGTGTGTGTCTCTCTGTGTGTGTCTGTGTTTGTGTGTGTGTGTCTGTGTTTGTATCAGTGTGTGTGTGTCTCTCTGTGTGTGTCTGTGTTTGTGTGTGTGTGTCTCTCTGTGTGTGTGTCTGTGTTTGTGTCTGTGTGTGTGTGTCTCTGTGTGTGTGTGTCTGTGTGTCTCTGTGTGTGTGTGTGTGTGTGTGTGTGTGTGTCTCTGTATGTGTTTGTGCGCATGTCTGTGTGTGTGTCTCTGTGTGTGTTTGTGTTTGTGTGTGTGTGTCTCTCTGTGTGTGTCTGTGTTTGTGTGTGTGTGTCTGTGTTAGTATCAGTGTGCGTGTGTCTCTCTGTGTGTGTCTGTGTTTGTGTGTGTGTGTCTCTCTGTGTGTGTCTGTGTTTGTGTCTGTGTGTGTGTGTCTCTGTGTGTGTGTGTCTGTGTGTCTCTGTGTGTGTGTGTGTGTGTGTGTGTGTGTGTCTCTGTGTGTGTGTCTCTGTGTGTGTTTGTCCGCATGTCTGTTTGTGTGTGTCTCTGTGTGTGTCTGTGTTTGTGTGTGTGTCTCTGTGTGTCTCTGTGTGTGTTTGTCCGCATGTCTGTGTGTGTGTGTCTCTGTGTGTGTTTGTCCGCATGTCTGTGTGTGTGTGTGTGTGTGTGTCTCTGTGTGTGTTTGTCCGCATGTCTGTTTGTGTGTGTCTCTGTGTGTGTCTGTGTTTGTGTGTGTGTGTGTGTGTCTCTGTGTGTCTCTGTGTGTGTTTGTCCGCATGTCTGTGTGTGTGTGTGTCTCTGTGTGTGTCTGTGTTTGTGTCTGTGTGTCTCTGTGTGTGTGTGTGTGTGTGTCTCTGTGTGTGTTTGTCCGCATGTCTATTTGTGTGTGTCTCTGTGTGTGTCTGTGTTTGTGTTTGTGTGTGTGTGTGTGTGTGTGTGTGTCTCTGTGTGTCTCTGTGTGTGTTTGTCCGCATGTCTGTGTGTGTGTGTGTGTTTGTGCGCATGTCTGTGTGTGTGTCTCTGTGTGTGTTTGTGTGCATGTCTGTGTCTGTGTCTCTGTGTGTGTTTGTGTTTGTGCGCATGTCTGTGTGTGTGTTTGTGCGCATGTCTGTGTGTGTGTTTGTGTGCATATTTGTGTGTGTGTCTCTCTGTGTGTGTGTGTGTGTGTCTGTGTGTGTGTGTCTCTGTGTGTGTGTGTGTGTGTGTCTCTGTGTGTCTCTGTGTGTGTTTGTCCGCATGTCTGTGTGTGTTTGTGCGCATGTCTGTGTTTGTGTCTCTGTGTGTGTTTGTGCGCATGTCTGTGTGTGTGTCTCTGTGTGTGTTTGTGCGCATGTCTGTGTGTGTGTCTCTGTGTGTGTTTGTGCGCATATCTGTGTGTGTGTCTCTGTGTGTGTTTGTGCGCATGTCTGTGTGTGTGTCTCTGTGTGTGTTTGTGCGCATGTCTGTGTGTGTGTCTCTGTGTGTGTTTGTGCGCATGTCTGTGTGTGTGTCTCTGTGTGTGTTTGTGCGCATATCTGCGTGTGTGTCTCTGTGTGTGTTTGTGCGCATATCTGTGTTTGTGTCTCTGTGTGTGTTTGTGCGCATGTCTGTGTGTGTGTCTCTGTGTGTGTTTGTGCGCATGTCTGTGTGTGTGTCTCTGTGTGTGTTTGTGCGCAGTTCTGTGTGTGTGTCTCTGTGTGTGTTTGTGCGCATATCTGCGTGTGTTTCTCTGTGTGTGTTTGTCTGCATGTCTGTGTGTGTGTGTCTCTGTGTGTGTTTGTCTGCATGTCTGTGTGTGTGTGTCTCTGTGTGTGTGCATGTCTGTGTGTGTGTCTCTGTGTGTGTTTGTCTGCATGTCTGTGTGTGTTTGTGCGCATGTCTGTGTGTGTGTCTCTGTGTGTGTTTGTGCGCATGTCTGTGTGTGTGTCTCTGTGTGTGTTTGTGCGCATGTCTGTGTGTGTGTGTCTCTGTGTGTGTGTTTGTGCACAAGTCTGTGTGTGTGTGTGTGTGTCTCTGTATGTGTTTGTGCGCATGTCTATGTGTGTGTCTCTGTGTGTGTTTGTCTGCATGTCTGTGTGTGTTTGTGCGCATGTCTGTGTGTGTGTTTCTGTGTGTGTTTGTGCGCTTGTCTCTGTGTGTGTCTCTGTGTGTGTTTGTGCGCATGTCTGTGTGTGTGTCTCTGTGTGTGTTTGTGCGCATGTCTGTGTGTGTGTGTGTCTCTGTGTGTGTGTTTGTGCACATGTCTGTGTGTGTCTCTGTGTGTGTCTCTGTATGTGTTTGTGCGCATGTCTGTGTGTGTGTCTCTGTGTGTGTTTGTGTTTGTGTGTGTGTGTCTCTCTGTGTGTGTCTGTGTTTGTGTGTGTGTGTCTGTGTTTGTATCAGTGTGTGTGTGTCTCTCTGTGTGTGTCTGTGTTTGTGTGTGTGTGTCTCTCTGTGTGTGTCTGTGTTTGTGTCTGTGTGTGTGTGTCTCTGTGTGTGTGTGTCTGTGTGTGTCTGTGTGTCTCTGTGTGTGTGTGTGTGTGTGTGTGTGTGTGTGTCTCTGTGTGTGTTTGTCCGCATGTCTGTTTGTGTGTGTCTCTGTGTGTGTCTGTGTTTGTGTGTGTGTGTGTGTCTCTGTGTGTCTCTGTGTGTGTTTGTCCGCATGTCTGTGTGTGTGTGTCTCTGTGTGTGTTTGTCCGCATGTCTGTGTGTGTGTGTGTGTGTGTGTCTCTGTGTGTGTTTGTCCGCATGTCTGTTTGTGTGTGTCTCTGTGTGTGTCTGTGTTTGTGTGTGTGTGTCTCTGTGTGTCTCTGTGTGTGTTTGTCCGCATGTCTGTGTGTGTGTGTCTCTGTGTGTGTGTGTGTGTGTGTGTCTCTGTGTGTGTTTGTGCGCATGTCTGTGTGTGTGTCTCTGTGTGTGTTTGTGCGCATGTCTGTGTGTGTGTGTCTCTGTGTGTGTTTGTGCGCATATCTGTGTGTTTCTCTGTGTGTGTTTGTCTGCATGTCTGTGTGTGTGTGTCTCTGTGTGTGTTTGTCTGCATGTCTGTGTGTGTGTTTCTGTGTGTGTTTGTGCGCTTGTCTCTGTGTGTGTCTCTGTGTGTGTTTGTGCGCATGTCTGTGTGTGTGTCTCTGTGTGTGTTTGTGCGCATGTCTGTGTGTGTGTGTGTCTCTGTGTGTGTGTTTGTGCACATGTCTGTGTGTGTCTCTGTGTGTGTCTCTGTATGTGTTTGTGCGCATGTCTGTGTGTGTGTCTCTGTGTGTGTTTGTGTTTGTGTGTGTGTGTCTCTCTGTGTGTGTCTGTGTTTGTGTGTGTGTGTCTGTGTTTGTATCAGTGTGTGTGTGTCTCTCTGTGTGTGTCTGTGTTTGTGTGTGTGTGTCTCTCTGTGTGTGTCTGTGTTTGTGTCTGTGTGTGTGTGTCTCTGTGTGTGTGTGTCTGTGTGTGTCTGTGTGTCTCTGTGTGTGTGTGTGTGTGTGTGTGTGTGTGTCTCTGTGTGTGTTTGTCCGCATGTCTGTTTGTGTGTGTCTCTGTGTGTGTCTGTGTTTGTGTGTGTGTGTGTGTCTCTGTGTGTCTCTGTGTGTGTTTGTCCGCATGTCTGTGTGTGTGTGTCTCTGTGTGTGTTTGTCCGCATGTCTGTGTGTGTGTGTGTGTGTGTGTCTCTGTGTGTGTTTGTCCGCATGTCTGTTTGTGTGTGTCTCTGTGTGTGTCTGTGTTTGTGTGTGTGTGTCTCTGTGTGTCTCTGTGTGTGTTTGTCCGCATGTCTGTGTGTGTGTGTCTCTGTGTGTGTCTGTGTTTGTGTCTGTGTGTCTCTGTGTGTGTGTGTGTGTGTGTGTCTCTGTGTGTGTTTGTCCGCATGTCTATTTGTGTGTGTCTCTGTGTGTGTCTGTGTTTGTGTGTGTGTGTGTGTGTGTGTGTGTGTCTCTGTGTGTCTCTGTGTGTGTTTGTCCGCATGTCTGTGTGTGTGTGTGTGTTTGTGCGCATGTCTGTGTGTGTGTCTCTGTGTGTGTTTGTGTGCATGTCTGTGTCTGTGTCTCTGCGTGTGTTTGTGTTTGTGCGCATGTCTGTGTGTGTGTTTGTGCGCATGTCTGTGTGTGTGTTTGTGCGCATGTCTGTGTGTGTGTTTGTGTGCATATTTGTGTGTGTGTCTCTGTGTGTGTTTGTGCGCATGTCTGTGTGTGTGTTTGTGTGCATATTTGTGTGTGTGTCTCTCTGTGTGTGTGTGTGTGTGTGTGTGTGTGTGTCTGTGTGTGTGTGTCTCTGTGTGTGTGTGTGTGTGTGTGTGTCTCTGTGTGTCTCTGTGTGTGTTTGTGCGCATGTCTGTGTGTGTGTGTCTCTGTGTGTGTTTGTGCGCATATCTGCGTGTGTTTCTCTGTGTGTGTTTGTCTGCATGTCTGTGTGTGTGTGTCTCTGTGTGTGTTTGTCTGCATGTCTGTGTGTGTGTGTCTCTGTGTGTGTGCATGTCTGTGTGTGTGTCTCTGTGTGTGTTTGTCTGCATGTCTGTGTGTGTTTGTGCGCATGTCTGTGTGTGTGTCTCTGTGTGTGTTTGTGCGCATGTCTGTGTGTGTGTCTCTGTGTGTGTTTGTGCGCATGTCTGCGTGTGTGTGTCTCTGTGTGTGTGTTTGTGCACATGTCTGTGTGTGTGTGTGTGTGTGTCTCTGTATGTGTTTGTGCGCATGTCTATGTGTGTGTCTCTGTGTGTGTTTGTCTGCATGTCTGTGTGTGTTTGTGCGCATGTCTGTGTGTGTGTCTCTGTGTGTGTTTGTGCGCATGTCTGTGTGTGTGTGTCTCTGTGTGTGTTTGTGCGCATGTCTGTGTGTGTTTGTGCGCATGTCTGTGTGTGTGTCTTTGTGTGTGTTTGTGCGCATGTCTGTGTGTGTGTGTCTCTGTGTGTGTTTGTGCGCTTGTCTCTGTGTGTGTTTGTGCGCATGTCTGTGTGTGTGTGTCTCTGTGTGTGTTTGTGCGCATGTCTGTGTGTGTGTGTCTCTGTGTGTGTTTGTGCGCATGTCTGTGTGTGTTTGTGCGCATGTCTGTGTGTGTGTCTTTGTGTGTGTTTGTGCGCATGTCTGTGTGTGTGTGTCTCTGTGTGTGTTTGTGCGCTTGTCTCTGTGTGTGTTTGTGCGCATGTCTGTGTGTGTGTGTCTCTGTGTGTGTTTGTGCGCATGTCTGTGTGTGTGTGTCTCTGTGTGAGTTTGTGCGCATGTCTGTGTGTGTGTCTCTGTGTGTGTTTGTCTGCATGTCTGTGTGTGTGTGTCTCTGTGTGTGTTTGTGTGCATGTCGGTGTATGTGTGTGTGTGTGTCTCTGTGTGTGTTTGTGCGCATGTCTGTGTGTGTGTGTCTCTGTGTGAGTTTGTGCGCATGTCTGTGTGTGTGTCTCTGTGTGTGTTTGTCTGCATGTCTGTGTGTGTGTGTCTCTGTGTGTGTTTGTGTGCATGTCGGTGTGTGTGTGTGTGTGTGTCTCTGTGTGTGTTTGTGTGCATGTCGGTGTGTGTGGTGTTTGTGCAGCGGCCTAATAATGTGAGGATACTGCCACCGTGTGGCCACAGCAGGAAATGAAAGAGGAGCGTGATGTGTGATGTCATGAGTGTGTGTTTGTGTGACAGGTGTTCTGGGTGAATTATCTGGGCTGGCTGGAGGTCGCAGATGTTCAGGTGATGTCCAGTAAGAGCAGCTCTGTGATCAGTGACTGCATTCAGCAGCTTCAGCGAGAACACGAGCACACAGGAGACAGAGCCGAGGTGAGCCGGAGACGCCCGCCAGACGATCCATCATCTCCTCTCATCTCATTAATGAAGCTCACGTTTGTCCCCTCCTCTCTGTCAGGGTCAAGCCATGCTATTGGTTCTTCAGGATGTCACTCTTACGCTGAAGGACCCCATCGATCACACCCTCCTCCACTCTCTGCCAATCAGCTGCATGCGTGTGTGGGGAGTGGGGCGTGGCCTCAGCAGGTCAGACATCATTCACTGAAAGCTCTGTGATGTAATGATGTTTGTTAACAGCTTCCTGTGTCTCAGCGCTTCCGCTGACCGTTTGATAAAGTGTGAGCTCTGGTGATATTACTGCACGTAAAGCACACACGTGTGGAAGAAGCAGAACTGCATGTTTTAGGTTTTTAAGACTGCGGTGAGGAAATATCTCAATCAGAAAGTTCATTTGAATAGTGGAGTTTATGATGAAAATGATGAAGTGATGACTGTTAAGTTTGGTTTTGTGGGCGGAGCCTAACTGTGTCCTGAAAGTGAGCGTTTTTGTGGTAGCGGTGAAATATTCACAACAGCACTCATCTGTAGATATACACAGAACTGATGTTTGTCTGATTTTTCAGTTTTATGAGTTTTTTGTGTATAATAGATTAATGTACTGCTGAGTACATATGTACATATGACACAACTAAACCTGTACACATGTGTGGGTCTGTGTTCATGATGAAACGCTGGAGCTTCTGCTACTGCTCTCATCTCATCTCATCTCATCTCATATCATCTATGCTAAATGTTGTTGGTTGTGTTGCTGTAACTGTGCAGCTTATACATTATGGTGTGTGTGGGGGGTGTCTGTGTGAGGGAGTGTGTGTGTGTTTGTGTGCGTGTGAATGTAATAGCAGCCGATCATTGCAGGCTAGACTCATGCTTCAGTCCTGAAAAGATGTAGACCACTTTCAAATGCAAGAGAACATTTTCTTTCTTTATTCTGTGGATCTCGACTCTGTTCTTCAATCTGTCACCAGGGGGCGCTAAGTGTGCTTCAGCTTCAGAGTCACTGCTGTGCTGAGTGACAACAATGTGTTTAAGTTCCAGTATCTTTTTTCACCAGCAGATGGAAGTAGAGTGTACTACCACACACACACACACACACACACACACACACACACACACACACACACACACACACACACACACACACACACACACACACACACACACACACACACACACACACACACACACACACACACACACACACACACACACACACACACACACACACACACACACACACACACACACACACACACACACACACACACACACACACACACACACACACACACACACACACACACACACACACACACACACACACACACACACACACACACACACACACACACACACACACACACACACACACACACACACACACACACACACACACACACACACACACACACACACACACACACACACACACACACACACACACACACACACACACACACACACACACACACACACACACACACACACACACACACACACACACACACACACACACACACACACACACACACACACACACACACACACACACACACACACACACACACACACACACACACACACACACACACACACACACACACACACACACACACACACACACACACACACACACACACACACACACACACACACACACACACACACACACACACACACACACACACACACACACACACACACACACACACACACACACACACACACACACACACACACACACACACACACACACACACACACACACACACACACACACACACACACACACACACACACACACACACACACACACACACACACACACACACACACACACACACACACACACACACACACACACACACACACACACACACACACACACACACACACACACACACACACACACACACACACACACACACACACACACACACACACACACACACACACACACACACACACACACACACACACACACACACACACACACACACACACACACACACACACACACACACAGGGGAGAGAGGTGTAGAGAGAGAGGGAGAGAGATAGTGAGAGAGGGGAGAGGGAGAGGGAGAGAGAGAGGTAGAGTGAGAGAGAGATAGTGAGAGAGAGAGAGGGAGAGGGAGAGAGAGAGAGGGAGAGAGATAGTGAGAGAGAGAGAGAGAGTGAGGGAGAGTGTCATGAACCCACAGGGTGGGTGAGGTGAGAGACAGAGGACCCAGGTGCAGACAGGGAGGTTAGGGGTTAACAAGACTTTAATAAACAATAAAATACAAAACAAACACCCACGAGGGGGTAACATAACAAAACATGACAACAGGAACATGGACTAACTAGACTAGACTAAACTCATAACAACACTTGACATTAAACTACAATAAACTAGACTAAAAAAACTCCAAGGAACAAGAACTCACCCACATGGCACACACGAGACAAACACAATGATCCAGCACAAGACAAGAGACACAAGGTCAATATAAAGGGAATCAAATCAAGAGGGGACAGGTGCAGGAGATAAACTAATTAGCACAACTTGGAAACAGGAGGGCAGGAACAATGACAAGACCAGAGAGAGAGTATGGCGACAACATGTGCCAAAATAGTCTCTCTCCCACATAAAACAAAGGATCCTGTATGATTCCACCTCTAGACCAAGATATACCAGACTAGGTGAGGCGGAATCATGACAGAGAGAGAGAGAGAGCGGGGAGAGGGAGAGAGATGGTTTGCGTGATGGTTTGCGTGATGGTTTCTTTGATGGTTTGCGTGATGGTTTGTTTGATGGTTTGCGTGATGGTTTGCGTGATGGTTTGTTTGATGGTTTGCTTGATGGTTTGTGTGATGGTTTGTTTGATGGTTTGCGTGATGGTTTGCGTGATGGTTTGTTTGATGGTTTGCGTGATGGTTTGCGTGATGGTTTGTTTGATGGTTTGCTTGATGGTTTGTGTGATGGTTTGTTTGATGGTTTGCGTGATGGTTTGCGTGATGGTTTGCTTGATGGTTTGCGTGATGGTTTGCTTGATGGTTTGTGTGATGGTTTGTTTGATGGTTTGCGTGATGGTTTGCGTGATGGTTTGCGTGATGGTTTGCTTGATGGTTTGCGTGATGGTTTGCTTGATGGTTTGTGTGATGGTTTGCTTGATGGTTTGCTTGATGGTTTGTGTGATGGTTTGTTTGATGGTTTGTGTGATGGTTTGCTTGATGGTTTGTGTGATGGTTTGTTTGATGGTTTGCGTGATGGTTTGCGTGATGGTTTGTTTGTAGTTTGCGTGATGGTTTGTGTGATGGTTTGCGTGATGGTTTGCTTGATGGTTTGTGTGATGGTTTGTTTGATGGTTTGCGTGATGGTTTGTGTGATGGTTTGCGTGATGGTTTGCTTGATGGTTTGTTTGATGGTTTGCTTGATGGTTTGCGTGATGGTTTGTTTGATGGTTTGCGTGATGGTTTGCTTGATGGTTTGTGTGATGGTTTGCGTGATGGTTTGCTTGATGGTTTGTGTGATGGTTTGTGTGATGGTTTGTTTGATGGTTTGCGTGATGGTTTGTTTGATGGTTTGCGTGATGGTTTGTGTGATGGTTTGTTTGATGGTTTGCTTGATGGTTTGTGTGATGGTTTGTTTGATGGTTTGCGTGATGGTTTGCATGATGGTTTGCGTGATGGTTTGTTTGTAGTTTGCGTGTTGGTTTGCTTGATGGTTTGTGTGATGGTTTGTTTGATGGTTTGCGTGATGGTTTGTTTGATGGTTTGCGTGATGGTTTGTGTGATGGTTTGCGTGATGGTTTGTTTGATGGTTTGTGTGATGGTTTGTTTGATGGTTTGCGTGATGGTTTGCATGATGGTTTGCGTGATGGTTTGTTTGTAGTTTGCGTGTTGGTTTGCTTGATGGTTTGTGTGATGGTTTGTTTGATGGTTTGCGTGATGGTTTGTTTGATGGTTTGTGTGATGGTTTGTTTGATGGTTTGCGTGATGGTTTGTGTGATGGTTTGTGTGATGGTTTGTGTGATGGTTTGTTTGATGGTTTGCTTGATGGTTTGCGTGATGGTTTGCGTGATGGTTTGTTTAATGGTTTGCGTGATGGTTTGTTTGATGGTTTGTGTGATGGTTTGTTTGACGGTTTGCGTGATGGTTTCTTTGATGGTTTGCGTGATGGTTTGTTTGATGGTTTGTGTGATGGTTTGTGTGATGGTTTGGTTCAGGTGTGGTGTGACAGTAAAGGGATACACTAGACAGTCTGTACATTATGAAAAACATTGTGTGAATGGAAAGACCCTATAAAACATGTGCGTGTGTTTGTGTGTAGATTATTACAGTCTGTCTCACTGCTATTGAAAGTGTGTGCGTACGCATGTGTTTGTGTGTGTTTGTGTGCGAGTGCACATGTGTGTGTGTGTTATGTTCTACAGCTTCCAAATCTGTATCCTGATTTTTGTGTCTGAAGAACTGCACACAATGTGAAGACATTACACACACAACAGAATCATTTGTGTGATATATTTCTAACCTCTGAGGACAGATTGATTCTTATTCACTGACTCATTTTAAATGATGTTTTATCAGTTAGGGTTAGGAGGAGCCACGTCGGCTGGCTTTCAATAAACAATCACAGCAATCGTCCTATCAGCCATATAAGTAGTCAAGCTGTCTTGCCTCCTGAATGTCACTCAACATCCCTCCTCCACACCTCTAGTCTGTTTCACCTCAGCAGCGGCGGGTGCTCTGGGTTTGGGCACACACTGATCTCAAAGCCCTCACCCGGGACAGCACGCCACATACACATACTATCCGTGCCACCTTAATATCTGCGAGTCAAACTGGTGAAGTGGTTCATAATTCAGTGATTCTCAGACGTGTGTCTCTGTGTTTTAGGGATTTTGCATATGTGGCACAAGACAAGAACACGCGTGTATTAAAATGTCACGTGTATGAATGTGACGGTCCAGCAGAACCCATCGGCAGCAGTCTGACACAGATCTGTACAAAGGTGAGACCCAGACCTCTATGATGACTCAGTGTTCACATCTCTAATGCTTCTGAGTGTGTGTGTCAGTCAGACTGAAAGGTGAATATCAGATGGAGTGTGTGTGTGTGTGTGTTTTCTCAGTTGTGTGTTTTTTTTTCAGATTATGGCTGAGTGGAGGAGTTTGAGTTCTGCTGTTGAATCTTCATCTCACATCACTTCTGATGTTCCTCTAAGAGGTTTGAGCTTCACATTACCATTCAAACAAAATATAACATCACAGCACTGCTGTCACATGTGATGTGAAGAAGGCGTGTGTTTCTCATGCGTGTGTTTCTCATGCGTGTGTTTCTCATGCGTGTGTTTCTCATGCGTGTGTTTCTCTTGCGTGTGTTTCTCATGCGTGTGTTTCTCATGCGTGTGTTTCTCATGCGTGTGTTTCTCATGGGTGTGTTACTCATGCGTGTGTTTCTCATGGGTGTGTTTCTCATGGGTGTGTTACTCATGCGTGTGTTTCTCATGCGTCTGTCACTCATGCGTGTGTCACTCATGCGTGTGTTACTCATGCGTGTGTTACTCATGCGTGTGTTACTCATGCGTGTGTTTCTCATGCGTGTGTTTCTCTTGCGTGTGTTTCTCATGCGTGTGCTTCTCATGCGTGTGTTTCTCATGGGTGTGTTACTCATGGGTGTGTTACTCATGCGTGTGTTACTCATGCGTGTGTTTCTCATGCGTGTGTTTCTCATGCGTGTGTTACTCATGCGTGTGTTTCTCATGCGTGTGTTTCTCATGCGTGTGTTTCTCATGCGTGTGTTTCTCATGGGTGTGTTACTCATGCGTGTGTTTCTCATGGGTGTGTTTCTCATGGGTGTGTTACTCATGCGTGTGTTTCTCATGCGTCTGTCACTCATGCGTGTGTCACTCATGCGTGTGTTACTCATGCGTGTGTTACTCATGCGTGTGTTACTCATGCGTGTGTTTCTCATGCGTGTGTTTCTCTTGCGTGTGTTTCTCTTGCGTGTGCTTCTCATGCGTGTGTTTCTCATGGGTGTGTTACTCATGGGTGTGTTACTCATGCGTGTGTTACTCATGCGTGTGTTTCTCATGCGTGTGTTTCTCATGCGTGTGTTTCTCATGGGTGTGTTACTCATGCGTGTGTTTCTCATGGGTGTGTTACTCATGCGTGTGTTTCTCATGCGTGTGTTACTCATGCGTGTGTTTCTCATGCGTGTGTTTCTCATGGGTGTGTTTCTCATGGGTGTGTTACTCATGCGTGTGTTTCTCATGCGTGTGTTACTCATGCGTGTGTTTCTCATGCGTGTGTTTCTCATGCGTGTGTTACTCATGCGTGTGTTTCTCATGGGTGTGTTTCTCATGGGTGTGTTACTCATGCGTGTGTTTCTCATGCGTGTGTTACTCATGCGTGTGTTTCTCATGCGTGTGTTTCTCATGCGTGTGTTTCTCATGCGTGTGTTACTCATGCGTGTGTTTCTCATGGGTGTGTTACTCATGCGTGTGTTACTCATGCGTGTGTTTCTCATGCGTGTGTTTCTCTTGCGTGTGTTTCTCATGCGTGTGCTTCTCATGCGTGTGTTTCTCATGGGTGTGTTACTCATGGGTGTGTTACTCATGCGTGTGTTACTCATGCGTGTGTTTCTCATGCGTGTGTTTCTCATGCGTGTGTTTCTCATGGGTGTGTTACTCATGCGTGTGTTTCTCATGCGTGTGTTTCTCATGCGTGTGTTTCTCATGCGTGTGTTACTCATGCGTGTGTTACTCATGCGTGTGTTTCTCATGCGTGTCACTCATGCTTGTGTTTCTCATGCGTCTGTCACTCATGCGTGTGTATTTCTCTGTTTCTCAGTAGAGTTTCCAACACCAAAGATGAAACTACAGCAGAGCTTCCATGTGCTGTACCTGGGAAGCACATCAGTGCTGAGACCTACAGGTGAAACACACTCAAACACACTCAACTTTTATTCGATCACGCAAAATGTTACATTTTAAATAATATTTACAAGTTCAAAATTCTAAAGCTGATTTCAGCAGGCCCCTGGTGGGCAAAATAAGGATGATCATTATTTTAAAATAAGACCAAATTTGCATTGAAATACATAAAAAAACGGAAGACTGTTCCAAAGTTTGGGTGCTAGATTGGAAAAGGCTCTACCACCGGCGCTTGATTTTGAAACACACACGCGGACACTGACACACACACACAGAGCTCTCTCTACATTCAGATGTCATGTGTTGTGTTTCAGGGATGGATATGATCAACGGAGCGATCAACAGTCTTATGTCAAGTGCAGGGAAAGAGGACTGGACCCCCGTCCTACTGAACATCGCTGACGCCTCCATTACTGTTTTTAAAGAGAAGGTGAGAGAGAGATCGCCTCGTCCGCTGTGATGATGTCATTGACATGTGAGTGATGTTTATTTGTGTGATTTCATTGCACAGGAAGAAGAGGAGGAGGTGTTGGTGGAGTGTCGCGTACGCTTTCTCTGCTTCATGGGTGTCGGCCGTGACGTCCACATGTTTGCGTTCATCATGGACACAGGAAAGCAGCACTTTCAGTGTCACGTGTTCTGGTGTGATCCCAACGCTGGAGGCGTGTCCGAGGCCGTGCAGTCGGCGTGTGTGGTGAGTCAAACACATGCACACACACTTTTTACAAGGGTTGTACTTTGTGTTTATTTGAATAATAAAGATTATCTGTCTCTCACTCTCTCACTCTCACTCTCTCTTTCTCTCTCTCTCTCTCTCTCTCTCACTCTCTCTCCCTCTCTCTCTCTCTCTCACTCTCTCTCTCTCTCTCTCCCTCTCTCTCTATCTCTCACTCTCACTCTCTCTTTCTCTCTCTCTCTCTCTCTCTCTCTCTCACTCTCTCTCTGTCTCTCTCTCTCTCTCTCTCTCTCTCTCTCTCTCCCTCTCTCACTCTCACTCTCTCTTTCTCTCTCTCTCTCTCTCTCTCTCTCTCACTCTCTCACTCTCTCTCACTCTCTCTCTCTCTTTCTCTCTCTCACTCTCTCTCTCTCTCTCTCTCTCACTCTCTCACTCTCTCTCACTCTCTCTCTCTCACTCTCTCACTCTCTCTCTCACTCTCTCTCTCTCTGTCTCTCTCTCACTCTCTCTCTCTCTCTCTCTCTCACTCTCTCTCACTCTCTCTCACTCTCTCTCTCTCTCTCACTCTCTCTCTCTCTCTCTCTCTCACTCTCACTCTCTCACTCTCTCTCACTCTCTCACTCTCTCTCTCTCTCTCTCTCTCTCTCTCTCTCTCTCTCTCTCTCACTCTCTCACTCTCTCTCTCTCTCTCGCTCTCTCTCACTCTCTCACTCTCTCTCTCTCTCTGTCTCTCTCTCACTCTCTCACTCTCTCTCTCTCTCTGTCTCTCTCTCACTCTCACTCTCTCTCTCTCTCTCTCTCTCTGGGTTCAGTTAAGATATCAGAAGTGTCTGGGGAAAAGCAGCTCTTCAGCTCCGCCCCATGCCGACTCTGTCACGCGCCGTGTGACGTCCAGCGTGAAGCGAGGCGTTCAATCAATCATAGACACTCTGAAAAAGAAACCCGCCACTGACGTTCCACACCAATGACAGAACAGAGGAGCGTTGAAGGACAGGGGGTGTGTATGCAAGATCAATATGAACCTGAACTCACAGGGATCCGGATGAGACGTCACACAGCGCTTTATGAAACTCATTTCACCTTTGAACTTTGACCTCAGTCATGTCAGATGCTGAATGAAGCATGTCTCTGCCTTACACCATCACACACTCACATTCTCTCTCTATTATTATTATTTTATTATTATTTTGAATGGACATTTTCCTGGTGAGGAAAGGTTTGTGTAAAGTGTTCCCATCACTGATGTCACAATATCTACATCATCATCATCATAATACACTAGAGCTGAACTTTAATATCTGCGTCTTCAGAGATCAGAAGATGAATGCTTTTCCTGACCATGAACACACTCCTTTAGTTTAAGAGTAAAATCTTAGATTGATGAATTCTGTCATCATTTCTTCATCCTCATGTCATGTCAAACCCGTATGAGTTTCTTTCTTCTTCAGAACACAAAGAAGATATTTTGAAGAATGTTGATAATCAAACAACACTGAACCCCATTGTATGAGCACAAAACCACTGGGACATTTCTCAAATTATCTTTGTTTGTGTTCTACTGAAAAAATAGAGACACAGGTTTATAAACACACGAGAGAATAAATGATGACAGAATTGAGATGTTTTTACACTAATGTTGTCTACACAAATGACTCGTTTCAGTCAGAGAGTATTTAACTGACATCATGTCAAGCTCCTCAGTCTTTCTCTCTTTTTTATGTGAATTAGAAATATTTTGCTCTATTATCATTACAATATGTGTGGATTTTTACTTTGTTCTATACTTGAATCCTTTCTGATCTTTACATCAAACGCTGTTTGTCAGTATGTGTATGATCTGGATTTCATTTGAATATGGAGAGTTTATTGCTGTTGAAGATTTGTGTTTTAGGCAGAAATGAGATTTGAAAGAGAAACATTTACATGTATTTATTAAACAGACACTTTCATTCAGAAGCACGTACACATGAGAAAGAATCGACAGCAGACGCTACGGAACAATTGTGTAGAATATATTTCACGTCTGTTTTAATTCTAAGAAGAGCTAAAGCACATTCATTTATACACCATATTCATGTCAACTCTTCTCAACTTCAAATAAACTTCATCCAAACAAAAGTGCTCTCTCTGCTTTATCACCGGTGTTTAGAAAGTAAAAGATTACAAGCTAATAATAAATGAGCAGTTCTGTGTGTGAGCTGAATACTTACAGACAGTAAACAACTCATTTCTCTTCATGCTCATAACAAAACACATAAACATGTTTACAGTAAATTGTTGGAAGATTATAAAAGATACAAATAAAATCAATAAGACACATTGTTCAAAGTTCTTTTTTATATATCCAGGATATATTTGCATTCTCAGTCAAACGTTTAGTATACGGACAAAACCTGAAAGATGTACAAGAGTTTCATCAGAATGACCACAAAACAAATTGCTAAATCAACGTTGAAACGTTTTCAGATCATTCAATTTGATTTACATTCTGCTTTTCACAAGTTTCATTGTTGCACAGCAGCGAGGAACCAACGAAGCGTTAAATCATATAGAGATAGAAGAAGTGTTGAAACCAAGACAATACCTGTCTGGAGAAAAAGTGTTAATTCTTTTATCCGAGGAAAAACTTAAAGACTTTTATGTTATTAAGATTGAGATGGTGGTTATGGTTGTGAATTGTTTTTTTGACACTTCTGGTTACAAGGAAATTATGTGGAAAACTCCAAACCTAACCTCATTAACCACACAATATGATATTACAGATGGAATATTAATAATATCTTGAAATAAACAACTGATCCATCTATGATTGTTTCTGGAGGCAACATTTGGTGACAGAAATATCGAGCAAATGAATGAAGACAGATGACAGAACGAACATCACTCAATAAAACAACAACCCCTGATGAGAATAAACAAATAACTCTGTTTTTAAAAACATTTAAATATGATGTTTTCTTATTGTCTTATCAGGCTGTATTTTCTTGAGTTATTATTACTTAACCAAACTTAACCATGTTTAAAACGTAAGAGTTATCTATTTTTGCCAATTAAATCTCCAAATATTGAAAATTCTCTTGAGGAAACAGAAAAAGAAAATAATGAAGAAATAACATTAATGAGAACAAATATGCCTGAAGAACATTTCATTGACAATGAACGTTCATAAACACATTGGGTTCTTCTTAAATTGTCGAAATATTTTTAGTTAAAGTGCTTGTGAGAATCTGGATTTCGTCCTGTCCTCTACAAATATTGCATCTGTGTTTAATACAAAGTTCATATATCACATTTATTCATTCGTATTCATTCCTATTAGTATTAGCTTCTATTCACATAAGATGTGCCTTACTTTCTGGTTGTTTAACCTCGTTGAAAGTTGTATCAGATCTTATGCTGTCTTATGTTGATATAAGTGTCTGTTGTTCTCCATCTCAAGGTTCCTAATGATGTCTAGGGACAATTGTTTTGATACTGTAATTTTGAATACGTGATCATATCTGATTGTTCAGGAGGAATAAGACTAAACAGAAAGTCTTGTGATTTTCCACTCTGGTGGTTATATATGACACCTCCTGTTTCAAGCTTATAAATATAAGTCCTTAATACAATAAACATTGGACTCTGATTGAACAAGCACCTGCTGTTCCGTCGACTAGACTCTTTAACCGTAAATTATTGTTTAGACAAGGGGACATAAGAAGTTTACTTTCTTTTAGTGCAAAAATACAAGAAATTCAAACCACCTCTTTCATACTCATCATGTTCATGATCACAGACTTCTGAATATAATGAATTGAATCCTTCCATGAACAGTTAAAGAGGTCATGTGACACGGCTAAAATGAATATTATGGTTTGTTTGAGATGTAACTCAATGTGTAAACAGTATTTAAGGTTGATGAACGCTGTATTTTCCACACACTGTGCATGTTTGTATCTCCTCTCTGGATGTTTAACAAAGCTCATGGTTCTGAAAAGCGAGGTGTGCTCTGATTGGCTAGTTCACCAGTGTGTAGTGATTGGTGGAATACTGCAAGCGTGTGAAGGAAATGTAACGCCTCTTACCATATTTGGAACAACAAGTTCCTCTTCAATAGCAATGACAGGTAATCCACCTTACTTGAGGATACATTTGGGCGGTCTTAGTCAGATGCAAGAATCCGTCGGTGAGAAATCTCCAGATGGTCTACTGCTTCTGCTGCACATGGTGAAGACTGGCTCTGAAGAGGCTCTGAGGGAGGGTCGATGGTCGAGGGCCGATGCTGCACTGCAGGTATGTACTGCAGGTATGTGTGTCCGGGGTCTGACCGCAGCGCAGGAAGGGCGTGGCTTCTCCTCACAGAAGGCAGAACATTCTTTGGGAAGATGACCGGGGGAAACGTGATGGTCGACGGCCGCAGCACCTCCTGGCGTCCTTTCAGAGGAGTAACACTGAAGGATACTGAAGCCACACCCGGATGCTTCAAACTCCTCTGGGATGATGTGAAGAAAGAGGCGGGGCTTGGGGCGGGGCCTATCCTGGAAAAGACACCCTGAGCGGGCCGTTGAGAACCAGCCGAGTTATCTAGAGAAATAAAAGATAAAACACCCGGTGAATTGTGATATGAAATGAACCACTAGAGATCCAAGATAATATCTTGAAGGTAACTGTTCTGTGTTATGATCTCAGTACTCTGTGATGGATGTGATGATCCGCTGCTGTTTAGATGACTGTTTCCACTCATCTCACGCTGTAGAAACTCCTCTAGACGTGATTGGTCGCTCTGGGATGGATGTGGGCGTGTCTGCTTATAATGCCTTTGCTTGACAGGTGCTCTGCGGGACCTCCGGCCACACCCGTGCCCTTTTGATTGGCTGGTTTGGAAGGACGTCATGTAACAACCCTTTGGCAGCAGTTCGAGCGAGAACATCGTGAGGTGTCTCTGTCGCTTCTGCTTCAGGCTGTAAAATATTAAAAACACATATCAACTTAACCAATACTCAAATATACAAACACTTCATATATTTAAAAAACACAGTAAACATATACACTCACCTAAAGGATTATTAGGAACACCATACTAATACTGTGTTTGACCCCCTTTGGCCTTCAGAACTGCCTTAATTCTACGTGGCATTGATTCAACAAGGTGCTGAAAGCATTCTTTAGAAATGTTGGCCCATATTGATAGGATACCATCTTGCAGTTGATAAAAATTTGTGGGATATACAAAGCTCCCGTTCCACCACATCCCAAAGATGCTCTATTGGGTTGAGATCTGGTGGCTGTAGGGGCCATTTTAGTACAGTGAACTCATTGTCATGTTCAAGAAACCAATTTGAAATGTTTGGAGTTTTGTGACATGGTGCATTATCCTGCTGGAAGTAGCCATCAGAGGATGGGTACATGGTGGTCATAAAGGGATGGACATGGTCAGAAACAATGCTCAGGCAGGCCGTGGCATTTAAATGTAAGGTGGTGAAATATGTGAGAAAAGAAAAACCACCAACCACCCACTGGGCCAATGGCGGAGTCCAAGTGGCATGGCAAAGGCATGCGCGCGTTCTGTCTTTCAAGCGCTCTGGGTTGTTATAGTTAACGTTATTTTAACTTTGCGTAATTTAAGTCGTCAGTCTTGGTCACTGCCAGAGGTTCTATGACTAGTAATACTCAGAAAGCATTATTTTATCTAGTCCCCTTAGACTATAAAAACTTAATCAAAGTAATGATTATTTCTAACCAGAGGTCATGACCACTCCATAGAGATAAATAGACCAATCTTACTTCCTCTGATGGTAGCTTTGTATAATCAAGCCATAGTTTCCTATGTACACTTAGTTAGAATAATATTTCAATAACCAGAGGTTTGAGACTTTCCTCATTTAGATTGGTCAGACAACATATGTGCTGTTGTAAACGGAAACATTAGCCCCTACGGTCTAAGTACACTAACCTAATGCAAAGTAGTTAGCCGGAGCTCTAAAATCTCAGCTGGAGTGCCCCAATGCTCCACCTAATACAGGATTTTAGTCCGTCACTAACCTGAACGTATATTTGCGCTAACAAAGGATATAGTGTGATCTACTAAAGTTCATAAACTCAGAATAATGCAGAACAAACTCAAACATGGCAATTTATCACACAGATATATGTTTCTTGCCAATTACAATTCTCATTACAAAGAGAAATATGACCATCGGACCATCCCAGCTCAGACCACTACATCCCCAACCGAGAGCAAAGACGGTCTATTTGTCTTATTAATGCTGAAGTTACAATATTTGGTATTAAATGCTAAACTTAAATCACATGTCACCAGTTTGAGTGCAGCTATGACACGTCAGAGGGGATCTGGTCCTCCCGGCTGAGTCTGGTTTCTCCCGAGGTTTTTTTCTCCATTAATCAATCATTGGAGTTTGGGTTCCTCGCCACAGCAGGGCAGTGTTGGCCTGCTCACCGGGAGACTGCATTCATTCATTTATTTATTTATTTAGAAATTAGCTATTATTTATTAGTATGATCTTACTCGTTGTATGAATACCATGCACTGTGCTGTGTTTTAACTTTTCTGTTTTTCCTGTTTGCCCCTGTAAAGCTGCTTTGAAACAATACACATTGTGAAAAGCGCTATATAAATAAACTTGAATTGAATTGAATTGAATTTCAATTCAATTCAGAGAATACGAAAACAAAACATCAAATCCTCAAAGATCAGTCTACGAGTCTAAGACGCATACCTGACAGTAGAAAAAGATGCGATTGGATAAAACACAGTTCTTTGTGTCTGAAGGCTCACACACAGCACCATGGGGTTCATCATGGTAAGAATTCCCCAGAACATTTTGCCAGTTTCCCTTAAATACTCAGACCAAAATACCCTTCCTCCACACAACAACAATTTACTTTGTAAAGGACTCTGTCCTGGATCTGATCAGGCCACAAATGGGCATTTGCATGAAGACACAACCTCAACAGTGAGCAGAATGTCTTTAAACCCTCAAACCTATGTTATGATCTGCTCCACTGCTGTGGATATGAGACCATTCTACCAATCGCACTGAGACATTTCAAATCATACCAAATATGCATGTGAAGATTCTTTGTTCATATAAGATATTTGTCAAATCCAGTT
>JAPMJR010000033.1:229946-242446 GCA_029783895.1 Triplophysa bombifrons | reverse complement strand
CTCGAGGCAGGCTGTAATGCCTAGTGATGACAGGGTTGCTAGCAGTATCTGGTGATTGACAGTGTCAAACGCTGCAGATAGGTCTAGCAGAATCAGCAACAACTCAACTACCAAACCACTTCACAGCGAACACTTCTCATCTATTCTTACCCTATAATCCTAAACTCTTTCCACTGAAGGATCCTGATGAAATCATGAGTCATCAAACACACACTAAACAAACAACATCCAATCATATGTTTGGATCACGACACAAATGAATCCAATCAGAAGAGACCGGGGGCGGGAATAAAACCTGCTGGTGTCACTAATGCAGTGGTGTTGTTAAGGACCAGGCGCAAGCTCGAGACGCCCCCTAGTGGCAACAAACGCGAAACTCATTCGACGCTTGCATAAGAGCGCTTATCAAAACTGTGCTCAAAAACGAAAGAAAGGAAAATATAAATAAATCTAATACTAATTTAACGAATACAGCAAAACAATACTATGAATCTTGCACATTTCACTTTCTTATTCTGTAGCTATAAGTCATCTGTATTATTCTGAATAAAACAAAGGACACTTTTTCATCCCAAAACCAAGAAGGTTTATTCTTATAACAAACTGTAGAGAATTTTGTGCTGTTATGTGGTTCAACGTAAAATAAATCCAGTTTATATTTGTATTTATATAGGACTCTGGACAACAAAACCAGTCTTAAATAGGAACGGAACATTTTTAGTAATCTGCAAAAAAACATGGTATGGGTAAAAATGAATCATTAATCATTGGGATTATCATTAGGATATTAAGGAAATATCATGTTCCATGAAAATATTTTATAAATTTCCTACTGTAAATGTATTAAAAACGTTATTTTTGTGAGTGGATGGGCTTCCTCAGTACCCCAGATTAACAACTTCAAAGGCAATTTTCTCCATATTTAGATTTTTTGCACCCTCAGATTCCAGCTTTGATAATAGTTGTTGTACCGTCAGATATTGTCCTATCCTAACAAAACCATATATCAATAGAAAACTTACTTCTTCAACTTTCAGATGATGTTAAAATCTCTTATTTCGAAAAATTGACTCTTAAGACTGCTTTTGTCATCCAGGGTCACAGATGTCTAATTAATTCCATGAACTCAATACTGCTGTGATATTCAAACAATAATGTGAGGCAATGTTTGGGGGTCCTCAGGTCTTCACTTTGCTTAGGGCCCCTAAAATGTTAAACACGCCCCTGATCAAATGATCGCTTTAATCTTGCAGATGATTGGATGAATTGATCTGTTGTGTCATTTACCTCTCATCATCATTCTGTGTGTGTCACATGAAGACGTTGTGTTTCTGTTGTGTGTCTCATCTGTGGTGCTGCATAT
This sequence comes from Triplophysa bombifrons, assembly GCA_029783895.1. Taxonomy (NCBI): domain Eukaryota; kingdom Metazoa; phylum Chordata; class Actinopteri; order Cypriniformes; family Nemacheilidae; genus Triplophysa; species Triplophysa bombifrons. Next base: position 241,083 of record JAPMJR010000033.1, on the reverse strand, counting down.
CAACATGACTTTGGGATGTGATGATGATCTGGTGACAGAAGCGTTCGTGATTCAGTGAGGTAAGATACTCACATTTGAGCGCACTGAAGGCGAGACGGTACGCCAGACGCTGAGATAACTCATCCCTGACGACAGGCACGCTGACCTCTGACCTCTACCCATAACTGATGAGCCTGTGAGCGGCAGGTTTGTCCAGGTGTGTGTTCTGAAAGATGGCAGGTAAATCCGGTCAGAATGACTCTGAGACACTGAACCTTCTGGACGCAGCAGAGAGAGAGACGTTTGAGACCTTTCCTCACCATCCTCACGCCTGACACACAACACACAGACAGATACTCAGAACAAGACTCGTTTGAACATTTATAAAAGTCTTCATGCATTATCATTTGAGCAAAAGAAAGAGAAACATTTCACACCAGGTTTCTGTCTGCTTTATTCTTTAATTCTGAGTGACTCTTCAAATTCATCTGAAAGTTTTCACAGGCAAACACGTATAATATTATAATGCTCGTGAATGACTTCATACGTGTATACAACAACACAATCTTTTAATCATGTTCACGCTGATCAAATCTATTTTCTAGAATTCATATGTTACACACAATATATAAAAAAAAGAGTCAACTGTGCGAGCGAGATGATGTGAACTTACCAGACACAGACAAACGGGATTCTGTCTCCATGGTGACGGGATGCAGCTCAACAGGAATGTGTGAGAGAGACAAAGACAGAGAGACCTTTACATGCTAGACGCGCATTATTCATGGTTTTAATTGGCTACTAAATTATAACAATATTATCATAAATATCCTTCAGTTCACCTTCTTCAAACATTCCCCAAGTTACTTCTGCAGCTTTTTATTTCAAGTGAATGACAGAGCATCTGTATATTTCATCATCATCTTCAGGGGGAACACTTGATAAACTTCATGCATGAAGGGAAATACACATCATTGACATCTATGTCACACACACATGAAACAGTCTCGTGCTGAAATACTCCCTCATGAAAGTGACGTCACTCGAGAGGGAAGCTCTTTCAGTCAGACATGTGGAATCCTTTTAATTGTACATTGTGTACAAAGACTCGCAACAACAAACTGGATGTGTGTGTGTGAAGCTTGTGTTAGTGAATATGAGTGTTGTGTTTCAGACACTGTTGTGTTTCCTGAGGTGATGTCACTCACTCCTGCACTCCAGGTGCTTTGCCAATGATAAGGATGCTCATGAGGAAGACCATGATGAAGAATATCCACATGAAGAATCGGCTACCTTCTTCCATTCAGCCACTTTCAGAGAGGTCGGTCTTTGCTCACGGATCAGATTCGAAATGAATGTTCATGATGAAGATGGTCAGAGCGGTGGATGCTGTGATCATACTCATCATCGCAATGTAATACTTACCTGATAGAGAGAGAGAGAGAGAGAGAGAGAGAGAGAGAGAGAGAGAGAGAGAGAGAGAGAGAGAGAGAGAGAGAGAGAGAGAGAGAGAGAGAGAGAGAGAGAGAGAGAGAGAGAGAGAGAGAGAGAGAGAGAGAGAGAGAGAGTGTGTGTATGGATGTGTGTGTGTGAGTGTGGGGTGGGGCAGATGTCACGGCTGTGCTCGTGTGTGTGTGTGTATGATGTCACGGCTGTGCTCGTGTGTGTGTGTGCTGACCATATCTTTGATCTGAGACAGTGTGACCTGCAGGGTGATGTTGAGGGTTTTGTCTGTGTCGTCCACCGGTCGAAGAGCGCTTGAGTAATTCTTCATCAGATCATTCAAGAGCTTCTGTGTGAACCGACCCTGAGCACACTGACCCACTGCACACACAAAACACACACGTGCTGCTGAAAACATACATGAGATACATAGAAAAAAACTAACCTGAACTGAAAACAATGATAGTACAGTACAGACTGAGAAGAGTAAAGTGCTGTCATTTACAACGTGCAGAAAATAAAGCATTAATCACAGCTAAAACTAACACACACACGCACATATCACCCCACACAAACACACACACACACACACATTCAAGGATCATCATATGAATCTTTCAGGAGTTAAACTATATTTCTGTCTTCTGTAGATATTCTGAAGACTCACCTTCAATGAACAGTAATGCAGAGATGATCATCAGCATCCGGCGCTGCGTTCTCTCCATCGCCTCAGATCATCACATCACACAACATCACCACAGGTGTGCTGTCCTCTCACACATCCAGTAAACATCATTGACTCACTATCAGGAGATTGGAGGTCATTCTTGTGTGGACTGGAGCCGGTCATCATCTGGTCTGAATGCAGGAGCTGCGGGTGTCGTGTTGCTCTCCAGGTAACCAGATGCGCTCTATTCAGCTGTCAATCATGCACACGCAGGTAACAGATATGATGTGGAAATGAACTTTATCAAGTCCTGCACAAACACCGGAGTGAAATGCAATCTGGGTCATCTGTCTGTCTGACTCAACAGTGAGATTATAAGAAGATCTTCTGTCAGGTGCAACATCTCTCACTGCAAGTGATGTCATCTGAGTGAGCAGACATAGATAAACAACTAACAGCAGAAACACGACAAAACGTCTGAAACCAGAGATCAGACTGGTACCAGAAGACACACACATACACGCACACCAGACGGGACAAGACACACACACACACACACACACACACACCAGAGAAGACACACACAGACCACACGAGACACACACCAGACGAGACACACAGACAACAGACCTGACACACGTGCAGACACAAGACATGCACGCACACACACCAGAGTGTACACTGACTGAAGTAAATCACATTGTGTAGAATAAAAACATCAGATGCTCGACCATGAAACTGTTGTTTATTTCACTCGTCATAATAAATAAACACCACATTGCTTTAATTTATACAGACTTGAATCTCTTTATTTACAGATGAAGTCACTGTGAACTATCTTCTCTTTCCAACCCTAACTTCAGAGAGCCAATGACTGTGTGGGGGGGGTTAAACGACAGTGCTGATTGGCTGAGTGTGTGAGGAGGCGGGGCTGCAGTCATATCAGAGTTCTGATCTTAAGAATATTCCGATGAAGATCATGGATGTGTTTGACGGCTCCAGTGATGCTCTGATATCACACGCCCATCAGTCAGCGCATCGCTGGCGAGAAGTCAAGCGAAGGGGAGCGAGAGAGAGAGAGAGAGAGATAGAGCGAGAGAGTGTGAGAGAGAGTGAGAGAGAGAGAGAGAGAGAGAGAGAGAGAATGGATGTGTGTGTGTGTGTGTGTGAGTGTGGGGGCAGATAAGGTGCTTTGGCCCATCAGTTGCTTATCAACAGTTCTGTTGCCTGTCTCCACGTCCCAGGATTTTGCCGACAGCCGCCACTGATAACAGCGTTCTGTGAAGAGAAAGTTTCATGTGTCAGTGACGCACAAACCACACAAACAACACACACATATCACACAGTCACAAACACACAAATCTAAACTTCAGCGTTTTCGCTGCGGAATAAATCATGTGTACTAAAGAAGCCCTAGACAGGCGTCTGGAGAGTACACACTGTGTAGTGTAGATAGGAGACACAGCACAGAGAGCTGTTATTGATCACTGACACACAAACAGATGATGATTTGTGCGATTGTGTACTTGTGTACTCACTTTATCAAAGCCAATAGCGCAGAGTTTGTCTATTTTGCGGGTGTATTCTGGACTGGAGAGCGGCGCTCCAGCGTAAACGTGAGACCAGAGTCGAGCCGTCTGCTTGTACATGTCTGGATTCTGTTTATACTGTCAGACGAGAGAGAGTGAGACAGAGAGAGAGAGAGCGAGACCGACAGAGAGAGAGAGAGAGAGAGAGAGAGTAGAGAGAGAGAGAGAGAGAGAGAGAGAGAGAGACAGAGAGAGAGAGCGAGAGACAGAGAGAGAGAGCGACCGACAGAGAGAGAGAGAGAGAGAGAGAGAGAGCGACCGACAGAGAGAGAGAGAGAGAGACAGAGAGAGAGAGAGAGAGCGAGACCGACAGAGAGACAGAGACAGAGAGAGAGAGAGAGGGACAGAGAGAGGGACAGAGAGAGAGTGAGACAGACAGAGTGAGAGAGACAGACAGAGTGAGAGAGGACAGACAGAGTGAGAGAGAGAGAGAGAGAGAGAGAGGAGAGAGAGAGAAAGAGAGAGAGAGAGACAGAGAGGGAGAGAGAGAGAGAGAGAGAGAGAGGGAGAGGGGAGAGAAAGAGACAGACAGAGTGAGAGAGAGAGACAGAGAGAGAGAGAGAGAGAGAGAGAGAGAGAGAGAGAGAGAGAGAGAGACAGAGAGAGAGAGAGACAGAGAGGGAGAGAGAGAGAGAGAGAGAGAGAAAGAGACAGACAGAGAGGGAGACAGAGACACACAGAGAGAGAGAGAGACAGAGAGAGAAGAGAGACAGAGAGAGAGAGAGAGAGAGAGAGAGGGAGAGGGAGAGAAAGAGACAGACAGAGAGGGAGACAGAGACACACAGAGAGAGAGAGAGAGAGAGAGGGAGAGAAAGACATGCTTCACGTCAGCTCTTAAAATTTTAAAAAAATTTTCACCTCTTAACTGAACCAAACCCGACTAAACCTACATTAAATCGAAGATAAATGAATAAATCCACAAGATAACTGAAGATCAGTTTTTTACCAGTTTTTTCTTCAATCAATTTTGAATCAAAACAACCGAGGAGCAGAAAAAGAGTTGAACAGAAGAGCACATCAGATTCATCCAGAAACAAACTTCAATCAACAAACAGGCAAGACAAAGTTACCTTCATCACTATAACTTTCACAATTAGAAGAGAAGAAATTAGCAAAAAGAAACTAAACTGAAAACTAAATTAGTAACGTATTGAGAGTGACAGTTAAACATGGAGAGAACAGAGACAGCAGCAGCAGCAGCGCTCCTCCCCCAAACACATCACATATCCACTGAGAGTCAAGGGTGCCAAAGACAAGAAAACATTTAAACAGCACCTGCTCAAGACAAACCCTGAGACTCTAATGGCTGATTACTTTCAAAAAGGAGACGAATCTAAAATCACAAATCTGCTGCTCTACACTGAAAACTGCAGTGTTTGGCACACAGTCATCTGCCAATATTACACGAATGTAAGAAGACACGGCATCTGTAATGGGAGACAAATTCAAATTCATGAAGAAGAAGAAAGAGACACCAGTAAAGCATTATGACTGTAAACATTTATCACAACGGGACCATCATGTTTCAGGGGAATGAAGCAAGTCTCAAGTCTGTTCAGGAGAACTTTAACAGTCTGAAAGCGCTGGTAGACACTGAGAAACAGGCAAAGACAGAAGACAGACATGCTGAGACAGAGCTCAGAGGCGGAGCTAGAGGAGGAGGAGGAGCTTATCCTGGACCTGTGACACACAGCTGGAAGAATCTGTCACTCAGATACGGAACAGTCTTTCCCTACAGGAGGTGGAACCGGTGGAACTCAGAGAACTGGTGCTGTCATACACAACATCGAAAGAGACAATACAAAAACTAGAAATCCAACTTCATCAGCTGAAAAAAGAATTTAAAGCGAGTGTTGGTAGCTGAGAGGAGAAATTAAAGGATTGCAACAGGAAAGAGAGACAATAAACAGAAAGCTAAAAGGTGTCAGAGAGGAGTTGACCGTCAGAGAGGGAGAAATACAAAGCCTGAAGAAGCAGACCTCCATACACTCCAGCCGAAATAACATTGAGCTGTCAGCACATCCACTTCCGACACCCCCCCGAGACTAACACCCCAACAACACAGACTGATGCCTCTGAACAACCCCAGGATCAAGAAAACACATTTGCAAAAATAGTCATTTTAATGGATTCAAACGGCAAGTTCATTAATGGAAAACAGCTCTTTCCCAACCACAAAACCATAAAACTCTGGTGCCCAAACACAGACAGTGCCCTTTGAAAGCTCGACAAAGAAAAACTGGGTGATCCCAGTCACATCATCATACATGTGGGGACAAATGACCTGGGGACACAACAGGAGCGACTGGCACAGTCGGTTAAGAACGTGGCAATTAAAAGCAACACAGACGTTCCCAACATCAAAAATAATCATCTCCACCATAACTGCCCAGAACTGATTTCCACCTGCGTTCACCTTGTACATCATTCTACATTGAACATTGACAATCTTCACGACCACATCCACTTACGTAAAGACTGTGTTGGCTAAAAATCTCAAAGATGTTGCACTTGGCAGAACCCCTGGCAGTCCCAGTAACAAAGAATCCAGCAATCCTCAACAAAGGAGGCGCTTTCTTCAAACATCACCACACGAGGTCTTCTCCCCAAATCCAGATGAACACTATCACACAGTGCCCATGGGAGACTTCATCAACAGCAACCTATGTCTGAAAACTGTTACCCTGTCCCCCCTGTACTCACATCCTGAACAACAGCAACAACTGTTTTCGACCTTCAAAGCCGCATCCCGCTGTCCCCCCTCACCGACAGCAACACCTTGTGCCACAACATCAGCAGCGGAGAAAAGAGCCACTACTGAGAAACGCCCCGAGGATGGAGCAGATGTCCGCGCCACAACCGAAACCCACACAGATCAGAACGGCCGGAGCAACTTAACTACGCTGCAGCCTTAAAAGCCAAAAGGACACCGAAAGCACCAATCTAAGAGAGATTAAAGACATGCCTGAACTTAATCTGTAGGCGGTTGATGGACAAGTAGTGAGTAGAAAACAACAAACTGATTTGAATTACAATAATATCAATACAGTATTAACAGTATGCTAAAAGTAGCCTTTGTGTATGCTCAATGGGTTTAAGTCGGGTTGGTTCTATTATAGAGGAATGTTAAGATTGTTAGAATTGTTTGTGAACACATGAAACCTCTGACAATAACAGTATGGAACATTCAGGGAATACACTCATACAGTTTGGGATGTAAAACCAAAACCCTGGACTTTAAGAAAAGTGTATTAGACACAGACATAATAATATTACAAGAAACATGGCGCAGAACTGATTAGGTCACTTTTCGTCCCCCGGGTTATCGTGAAATTACAATATCATACACGTGGGAGAGATTCAGGCGGCACAATCATTTGGCACAAGCTTGAAATTGATAAATACATCAAACTAATCAAAAAAGAAGAATCACATGTCTGGCTGAAAATCAATAATCAACTCAGTCAAACAGCAAAAGATATATATTTATGTGCCCTTTATATTCCTCCCCGCTGAATCTCCTTATAATAAAAACATCTTTGAAACCCTTCAGTCAAATTAATCATTTCCAGACCCTAGGAAGTGTGTTGGTATGTGGGGATCTCAATGCAAGAACAGGATCCTTACCCGATTACACCACTGATAATGGTAATAATTATATATTTGGACAAAGCTTTCAACAAAACAGTGTACGTTTATCAAGAAATAACTTTGATACACAACTCAACCAAAAATGGAAAACTTTTAATTGAGCTCTGCAGAAGTCTGGACATATACATCATCAATGGCAGGGTGAGAGGAGATTCTCTAGGACGATACACATACGGTTCCTCTCATGGTTGCTCAACAGTTGACTACATGTTCACAGATTTAGATCGGTTCTCTTTCAAAGCATTCATAGTCAAACCACTAACACCGCTCTCAGACCACAGCCAAGTGACTCTTTATTTAAGAAGGGAAGAAAACACAAACATACATCCACAACCCAGTGAGCAATATAACATTAAAAAGAATTATAGATGGTCTCCAAACAGCACTGAAAAGTACCTGACCGCAAATGATCACCCTCAGGTGCAAATACTCTTAGATAACTTTATAGAAAAAAAAACTATTCTCCCAATGCTGATGGTGTCAATACGGCAGTAAAAAACATAAATGACATTTGATTGTTTAGCAACATTATCCAACCTTAAAATCACTAAAAAAACTGGTTTGATTTGGACTGTAGAAGAATACGAAAAAAGTTAAGACATCTTGCAAATCAAAAGCACAGACAACCAGACAGTGCAGAGTTACGTCTCCGTTATTGCGAGGAACTAAAGAAATATAAAAATACACTCAGAAGAAAGAAAGATACATCCAAAATCAGCTTAAAAACAATTGAAGAATCTATCCATTCAAACAGTTTTTTGGGACAACTGGAACCTCTTGAATAAAAAGAACCATGAACCAATTACTATACAAAACGGAGATACCTGGAAAAATCACTTCGAACAACTATTGTAAAATAAACATGAATACAGAAATATGAAAAATTAAACCATATGGAAAACATAATTGGCAAATACCAAAATCCACTAGACTACCCAATCACTGAAAAAGAGCTCATGGATAAAAAGGAGAAGCTGACTGCAAAAAAGTCAAGTGGACTAGATGGCATCCTTAATGAAATGCTAAAAAATATAATCACAAATTCAAACTGGCCATACTGAAACTATTTAACCGGATTTTAAATGTTGGATATTTCCCAGACATATGGAATAAAGGACTCATAACGCCCATTTTTAAGAGTGGTGACAAATCAGATCCAAATAATTACAGAGGGATCTGTGTGAGCAGTAACCTGGGGAAATTATTCTGCAGCGTCATCAACACAAGACTCATACACTTTATCACAGAACATAACGTCATAAACAAAAGTCAGATTGGTTTTTTTACCAAATTATAGAACATCAGACCATATCTTCACACTACAAACCCTGATCGATAAATACATTCATCAAAAAAAGACAAAAATATTTGCTTGCTTTGTAGACTTCCAAAAAGCCTTTGATTCAATTTGGCACAAAGGTCTGCTGTCTAAACTTATAGAATCAGGCATTGGGGGTAACGTATACAACATTATTAAAACAATGTATTTAAACAATCAATGTGCAATCAAAATGGGAAATAAACAAACAGACTTTTTCACTCAAGGAAGGGGGGTGAGACAGGGATGTCCACTATCACCGACCCTGTCACGGATCACGTGGCAAGAACCCAAATGCAGGCACACACAGGCAGGACGAGAAGGTAGGGGTAACAAAGGGTATTTAATAAAAAACAGGACAAAAAGGCAAAAAGGACAAAACAAAAACCACAATGGGGAAAACAAGACTTTGATAAATAATAAACTTTAACAAAGGACACTAATTTACTAAACTATAAAACAAACACTTGAAATAAACACTAAACTAAAGACTTACTAGACACAGGAAACAGGAACAAGGCAAGACGAGGGGCATGAAGGGGCAAGACGAATATTACATAGATACAAGGTCTTGACAATCAGCTCAGACGAGGTAAGAGGTACACGTACATACACAAAGAACCAGCACAGGACAATGAACACGAGGATGTTTTAAAGGGAGAGGAACAGGTGCAAGGGGATTAACACTCAGGGGGAAGCTAATTAACACAAACTAGGAAACAGGAGGGTAGGAACGATGACGCAGACCAGAAGAGAGAAGAAATCGTCTCTCTCTCACATGAAACAAAAGATTCTGTATGATTCCACCTCTAAACCAAGAAATACCTGACAAGGAGAGGTGAAACCATGACAGACCCTGTTCAATATCTACATTAATGAATTGGCAAAACTCCTAGAACAAAACGCAGCACCTGGTCTCACACTACATGACTCAGACATAACGTTTCTGCTGTTTGCTGATGATCTGGTCCTTCTATCTCCAACTCAAGAGGGTCTACAGCATAGCCTAGACACTTTGCATAAATTCTGTCAGACCTGGGCCCTGACTATTAACACCAGCAAAACCAAAATATTAACATTCCAGAAAAGACCCAGAAATCAGGGAAAAACACACAATTTCACCCTTGGCGCCACCAAAATTGATCACGTCACAAACTACACATACCTGGGGTTGAAAATAAGTGCCATTGGAAACCTAAAGCTGGCCATGAATGAATTGAAAGAGAAAGCAAGAAGGGCATTTTACAAGCATCAAAAAATCTATTCAAATCGAAATGCCAATTAGAATCTGGCTGAAAATATTTCAATCTGTCTTAGAACCGATTGCACTGTATGGCAGTGAAGTGTGGGGGTCCCTCTCCTGAACCATGAGTTTAACACATGGGACAAAACACTGATTGAAGCCTTACATACTGAGATCTGTAGGAGTATCCTCAGGGAGGTACAGAGAAACACACCAAACAACGCATGTAGAGCAGAACTGGGTCAATATCCTCTACTGATGCGCATTCAAAAACGAACAATCAAATTTTGGAAACATCTAAAAATGAGTGACCCCAACTCGATTCACTTTAAAGCCCTTAAACACCAGGAACTAAACACTGAAAGAAGTAGAATGATTCAGATGATCCTAAAGCTACAAAACCAAACTAACACAAACTAACAACACTCAGCATCACGACACGGACACACTCATACACAACATTCAACCCAATCGCATGATAAAAAGTACAAAAAGAAAATTACCTGACTTACTGGACTGAATCAACCGGAAAACAAAGTAAACTTGAATGTTATTTGACCCTTGATAGAAATTATACGACAGCAGAATATCTGAGTGCAGTGAAAGACTGTAAATTAAGAAGAAGAATGACGAGATACAGACTGAGCAATCACACTCTTCACATAGAGAAGGGGAGACATCGACAGAACTGGTTACCCAAAGAGAGCCGCATCTAGCCCATAATACTGTGAGCGAGGAGATATAGAGACAGAACAACACTTCCTCATCAGCTGACACAACTATCAGGACATTAGAAGGAAATTATATCCAAAATTTGAAATCATTTGCCCTGACTTCAGGAAATTAGACAACAAAACACAACTCCAATATTTATTAGGAGAGAAACAGGATTGTATTTTACTAGCAGCACAATACATTGATGCCTGCCATAAGCAAAGGGAGAAGTCGACCAATCAGTGATGCGCTCACAAACGTACACACACACACATACAAAATGTTTTTGTTTTGTTTGTTGGTTTTGTTTTTTCTTAAATGTGTATTGTTTGATTTGATGTATATTTATTTGTTTTTCATCTGTTCTAGATGTACTGTAACATGTTATAAATGCTTTGGCAATACATTGTAACAATTGTCATGCCAATAAAGCACATTTGAATTTGAGAGAGAGAGAGACAGAGAGAGGTTTAACAAGACTTTATTATTTACATAAAAAACATTCACAACATCATCAAATACTCATTAATCAA